>MU270110.1:0-55204 GCA_021432635.1 Thozetella sp. PMI_491
TTTTTTTAATTAATTTAATTAATTTTAGTATATACTAAATTAATATTAATTAGTATAAGCCTGTACTAAAATTAAATTAATTTTCAAAATCCCATACTAAAATTAATTAATTAAAATTAATTAAATTAATACTAAAAATACTAAATTAATTTCACAGCCCTGTGGCCAATGCAGCAGATTTATGGCCTGAAAGTCATGGGAAGTTCTGGACAAACGGCAAATATCAATCCACTTACCTCAGACGAGCCAAGCATATTTGGCGCCGATGGTCTTACGTGGCCTTGACTAATATATGCTCGTCGCGCATAGTTTGAGCGGGTTTCTTGAGAGTCGGCGGCCGGAGTCGCTGAATGTCGGTGTTCGGTGTGCCAGGAATAGGGGAATCTAGTTTCAAAGTGGTTTGAGGGCTGGTACAGTGGAGATAAGCGTGGATCTAGCCACTATATACAGAGGGGCGTATCCAGAGCCATAGAGAGGGCCAGCGATTAGTTTGTATCCTTATATTATATTCTATTATGGTCGAAGTGTTGCTATTGCCTCTTCACTCTGCTTGGAAACTCACTCTGACACAGTACCAGCAGACATATAACTTAATCAAGTCCATCTTAGGCCCACACGTCCCGGAGGACACGTTATGAGAAACTATTATTTGGACGTGGAGTTGGGCAATTTGAACCAACACTCTTATACTAGTAAAGTGAACAAGGAGCCATATTATGTCATTAATATGCTAGGAGAAGACATCGGTTATAGATGCAAAGAAACCTGGAAAGTCCTACAGTTACGATAAAATGAGCTGCAATGAGGATTACTGTTTTGACGTTACTAATTGCACTTGACTGATTGATGACAACCGGGGGCTTAGTGAAAGAGCATGCCGGTATAAAATGTACCCAGAACCAACTCCAAGCACAGCGTCTTGGCTCTGATAGCCCGCACCGGCAACCTAGGAATACCCTGCCGATAACAAACCTGTTTGTGGGCCGGACTTTTTCTATATTTGATTGTTTTCTCTTGATTCTAGATTGACTAAGAGCGTAAAAAGGCTTACAACTGAGGAGTGAAGTCGGCTATGCAGCTGAAGACAGCAAAAGGTACCCGGGACTGGGTCGGCCCTGAGCTTCTTCTTCGCGACACTATATTGTATGTCTAACCTGACGCGGAGGTTTTACGGGTCATCGACGACGTCTTTGAGGCGCTAGAGCTCGATGTTCTAGTCAAGATCAACCACAGATAGATTCTCCATGGTTTCTTCATGGTAGCTGGGGTTTTAGATGAAAAGGTCCGTCTTCTCAGCTCTGTGGTTGATAAACTGGATGAAGCCATTTGGACTGATATAAAGAGGGAGATGGTCGAAGAAAAGAGGGCTATCTGAAGAAGTTGCTGATCGTATCAGAGAGTATGCCCGGCTTAATGGGAATATGTAAAAAAAAGATTCTTGACTTGCTCTGTTTTGACGAGGCACTTTCTGCTAATGAAAACGTGTAAGCTGGACTAAGGGAAATGGCCTTGCTTGTCTCTTATCTGAAAGTATTGAATGCTATTGATAGAATCTCCTTTTATCTCTGCTTGCTTGCGCCGGTTGCAAGGTTCTGTTTCCTTCTGCTCCACATGCCCCATGGTGGGGGCTGTAGCTAGCAAGACCTGGCGCCAGAGATTAAATGGAAGAAGCCCAGTTGTCAGGAACTAGGGAGGTCTGGATAGCATCTCATGCCCATTGTAAAAGCAATTAGTTGGTAGTAAATTTGGAATACTTCGTGATCTCTGAAGTGATCGGCACGATTGCGGAGTAGTCCGCTGCACAGATCGCGTGACTCGTGCAAAGAGCTTTTGCAGCCAGTAACTCATCATAAGTGCATAAGTACTATAAATAACATTTACCAAGCCTTTCGCTTTCGTAACCGAAGCGGATGCCGCCATGGTCACTAAGCTGTGGATGTCCTCCTCCCCGCGGTCGTGTTCGCCTAGGGCAAGCAAGGTAGCTCCGCCGCTCCAGATATTAAACTTGTCTAATAGGCATACATTTCCAATCGTCTTAGACGATGCATGGCGCAAAACAGAGCCTCCTGTCTGCACCACGAGCTGTATTGCTAAAGATCCCGACATTTGGTGCCCATCAATATTATGATGCATCTTACGCTGCAGGTAACAGCGATAGATGCGTGGCTACATGTTAATTGGGTAGGCTGCTGACCTTTCTCAGGGGACATTGAGGAGATGGAGGCCCATAAAGAGGAGATCATACGCGGGGGTCGAAACAAGTTGACGTACCTGAATGCGAAACTAGGCAAAGGTGGACATCCATGGGAAGTGTGATGGAGGGATGCTTTTTATTGCCTTTCGATAAATATAGAACTCTTATGCTTATTCGGCTGACCTGCATACTCTGGCCTGTGTGTGGTGGACTATCCCGCTCACGTGGGCATAATAGACCTCAGGTGACACGAGCACGGTCTGGGGATAGCAGGACGGCTAGCATATGAGCGAACGTCACATCACTACTGTGACAATGCTCTTTAGCGTCACAGGGCACATTCATGGCATCCGCCATGTACTAAGCTTGGCGGAGAGCAACCTGGGCACCCGCTAACGTGTCCGAGGGGAAGCAACATAATGCGCCGAAGACTTTCCACAAACCGAGCTCGATGCCGACGGCCGGGATTCTCACGTGCCTGGAGCAGCCGTCGGCAGGGATTATGCTATCCCCCGCTTGTTCTGGCAAGGTCTATGGGGCGGCCCGAGGCCATGACATCTCGGCTAACTCCACCAATCAGTTGTCCAGCTAGGGACAAATGGCGATGTCGATGCCCCGACTTGGACAGGCCTAGAGAGGATCAGGCTACTGGATTTGAATCGCTGTAACCTTTTCGACGCGAGCATCTACTCCATCTGCCGCGCCGGAAAACGCCCGAACCCCGCGCCGGCACTTGGGCCGATGTCCACCGTCTCCGCATAACTCGTCCCCAGACCACCCCCGTCCAGAGACCCACCCGCCGGGGACCTGGTCGATACTGGCTCGCTGGCAGCAGCACCGAGCATGACTGTGTGGGGTATTTGGTAGGAAAGCCGGGTTAGGGCGGATTTGATGTTACCTAGTGCATCGAATGTTATTACGAACGTCGAATTACCCCTACCTCGGTCACATCACAGCGGCGCCCCGCCTCTCTGCTCCAAGGCACCGGGCCTCCTCTTGCAATTGGGGTTTTTAGTCCACTGTTGCCATCGGCAAAGGTAACACGCGCGCTGCTTTCTCTTATGGTCATGCCAAGCGACCAAAAGCGAGCTCCGCACGATGGTTGTGCCCTTTTGAGAAGGAAAGGGGCCGAAAGCTGGGTAAACACGAGGATAGATCGTGCGGTGGGGAATACGACTGTGTGATGAGTCGAAGGGTATAAAGATGTGTCTCTGGGATCTAGGTCCACTGCTGTATTGGCAGGCTATCCACTTTTACAATTGCGTGAAATTCTTGTATTCGCCCACCCACCCCGCCTTCTCCTAGAGACGAAGGCGAGATCCTAAAGCATAAAAATGCAGTTGCAATATCTGCCCCTCTGGGGGCTATCATTGGTAGTCTCGCTGGTCTGTGGGTTGCCCCAGGGACCTGTATTAGCTTCGGCACCTCTCACCCTTCAGACTTCTAGCGGGATCGTGACAGGCTTTGTTAACCAGACGCGGAGTCCCTATGTCCGACAGTTCCTGTCCATCCCCTACGCCCTTCCGCCCATAGGCTCCTTACGGTTCCAGCCCCCAGTGCCTATGCTCTCAGGTGCATCCATCCAAGCTACCTCCCTTCCCCCTTCATGCATGCAAGCGTATTCGGCGCCGCAGCCAGGGTCAGCTTTCGGAGCCGGCTTCCTCATAACTGGCAGGATGTCCGAGGACTGTCTCTATGCAAATGTATACACCCCTCTCAATGCCGCCCCGGGAAGCTTACCCGTTGTTATCTGGATCTACGGCGGCGCTTTTGTCTCTGGAGGTTCAGATGTGCCATTCCAGATTCCAGACAAGTGGGTAGACCGGACTAAGTCACATATCGTTGTCACATTTAAGTATGCTCCGCTCTTTTCGTTATAATATTCGCCCGCCGGGTGTCTCTTTCATGGCTGATCTGACCAATCTCAGCTACCGTGTCAACGTTTTCGGCTACCCCAATGCCCGTGCTCAGGCATCCAATCCTGGACTCTTGGACCAAAGACTGGTGTATGTAGCCTCGCCCTCCCTGCTTCTTCAGACGCTAACCGTATTTAATTTCAGAGTCGAATGGGTGCAGCGAAACATTGCCTCGTTTGGGTGCGTCCCACCTTTATTTTATATGCATCCCCTAGAAGACCGATAGCTTTTCCCTTCGTTGGAAAGATGCTGAAACCATGCTGTTGTAGGGGAGACCCGACAAGAATTCTCATTTGGGGTCAGTCTGCTGGTGCTGCAGCTGTGGGCCTGTACGGCTACGCATATTACAGCAATCCTATTATTGTCGGAGCTATCGCCCACTCGGGGAGCGCGACGATGCTGATCGCGAATGACACAAGTCACACAATGTTTACGTCACTGGCTGGCCAGGTAGGCTGTGGAAATCTCACGGCCCAGGCAGAGCTAGCATGCGTGCAGAACGTTCCAGCATCGGCTGTCTTAAATGCCATGTCGACTATTCCAAGCCTGTTCGTTCCCGCTCCCGACAACATCACCGCGTTCACGCCTGCCACCGCTGCAGAGCGCGCTGCTACAGGAAAACTCGCACGATACGTGAGTCTGACTACACTGATCCATGGAAGCGCTCCGCAGCGCTAATACAAGTCTCGAGGCCAACAGCAAATGATTATGGGCACCACGTCTGACGAGGGCGCTGCATTCGGCGGGTTTGATCCTATTACATGCCCAGTTGAGTCTGAACTTGAGTACGTAGAAGTTCCCTTGAGTAGTAAGGTGTGCACCGTGCCCTCTCGCCAGTGACTGACTGAGGTGACCAGTGTGCGCGTCAAGTATGGCTATCTAACCCATCGATACTACTACTCCGGAAACTTTTCCAACATCACTCCGCTGGGCCCTACTCATAGTGGTAAGTGATATATTCGATTCGTGCTCCCCCCAACCCGGCGAATAGGGGAAAGCGCGGGTGCCCAATGCTAATCATCATCGCTAGCTGATCTTCCCCTCGTTTTTGGAACCATCGGCGAGTATGGGACCCCGACCCAGTTTGAAGGGACTTTAAGCACCGTGATGCAAGGTGAGCGACTACATTGGCAATTCCGATAGAAGCGGCTGACCATCTCCAGATTTATGGTTCTCTTTTATATCCAACACCGCCGCCCCACTCTGCGGACAGGGCCAATGTTGGCCACTCTATAATCCTAGTACACCTTCGATGGCATGGCTAGGAAATGACAGCAAAGCCTTTCAGCTTGTCAGTGACAAGGTTGTCACCGCATCGTGTTAGCAGGGGCGAGTAGCTGGTTCCCTAACGTAGGACTATGGAGAGAAGTATTACTTGTGTCTTCCGTCTACCAAGGCACACATTGGCCTGATTAGACACATTGTGATGTCTTAGGACTGCAGTCATTTGAAATAACAAAGGTTTCTCCTTCAAAATCCCTTGAAACTGTTACTAGTCGTAAGGGTTGTATCGTTCTTTCTTTAACTATATTTAACACTAAAAGCTTATTTAATACATCTTTAAAATCAAGCTAATTCTTAGTTAAATAAAAAAAAGCTTATATGCTTTAGGTGCTTGTTACGCAGTGTACGGAATAACTATTGAGGGCTGCGATACAAATTTGGTCCTCCCGGACCGCCCGTTGTAGCAAAGTGGGTTGGACTTAAGTTCTGTCATTGCTCAGTCATGCTACCCTGTATCTCGTACTATACCTAGTGTATACCTAGGCCGATGCTCGATCTGGCTGCACATGGGTTAAAAGTGGGATACAATGCTCGTATTCACCCACTTAGTTCGTGACGCGTTCCTTCAGCTGGCTATACCGACGAGGCAAAGCGAACCAAAATAAGCGATTATGATACTACGTTCACGTCGCACCAACAATGGGCGGGCGAGATTAGAAGTATAAAGACATCCCAGACAAGCGCCAAGAATCCCAACCCGCCTTAACGCCACCCGACCAAACTAGGTACCTAACCCAAACCAGAGCCAATCTGCTGCTCGAATTAGCCCTGACAAGTGGGGCGATGGGATCGCTTCTCCAGCTCCTCCTTGCTGCTGCCAGCATCTGGTCGCTCTCAGTGGCATCACCGTGCATAAGCAAGCGTACCGCGCTGGTGGCACCTAGCCAGGATCCGTGGTACACCGCACCGGATGGGTATGAAGACACGGAGCCAGGCACGGTTCTGCGTCTGCGCAGCTTCGACGAGGACCTGACAACCCTGATGCCCGACGCTGCGCAGATATGGAACATCCTGTATCGCACCACCGACAGCCGTTACCAGCCCACCTTTGCAGTCACGACTTTGCTGGTACCGAAGACGCCCGATTCAACATCGCTGCTCTCCTACCAGATTGCATACGACTCGGCAGATGTTGACTCCAGCCCCAGCCGTACCATGTACACGGGTGGCTTCCTGGACGTTGCGCTCCTCTTCCACCAGGCCCTTTCGCGGGGCTGGTTCCTCAACGTCCCGGACTTCGAGGGACCCTTGGCCGGTTTCACGGTAGGCGTCATGTCTGGCCACGCCGTGATCGACCCCATCCGAGCCGTGCTCTCTGTCAGTGACCTACTCGGACTCTCACCTGATGCGGAGTATGCTACGTGGGGATACTCAGGTGGCGCGTTGGCAAGTGAATGGGCGGGTGAGCTACAGCCTGGCTACGCGCCCGAGATGAGCTTTGCCGGAACCGCGCTGGGTGGCTTGACGCCTAAGGTCAGCAGCACATTGATGGCCCTCACGGGGAGCTTCTTGGCCGGCATCGCGCCCCCAGGTATCATTGGCATCGCAAACCAGTTCCCCGACGTCCTTGCCAATCTCAAATCCAAGCTTAAGACCAACGGGACTTACAACAGGTGACGAGCATGAACCTCGCCGAAACGCAGCTCGCTTTTCAGAACCAGGATCTCAACCAATACTTTGTCAACGGGTTGGCCGACATTGTCAACTCGACCCTCGCTGGGGTTATCAGCAGCGACGGACTCATGGGTTACCACGGGGTGCCAGAGATGCCAGTTTACGTGTATGGAGCTATCCACGATGAGGTTGGACCCGTAGCAGATACCGACAAGCTGGTGGATCAGTACTGCAGCGCTGGCGCCAACATCCTGTACCAACGCAACACGGTTGGCGGGCACGTGGCTGAGGAAACAAACGGTTTCACATCAGCTTTTAATTGGGATTGCGGCCGTGCTGGGAGGCGTGTATAACACGAACTATCCAGCAGTGGGCTGCACAATTCAGAACGTGACGATAAGTATTAGTAACTCGCCGATATAAAGATAAAACGAAGATGAGCACCTCAATGCGTAATATTGATACATACAAGTGTACTCCTAAAGTCTGCTCTAGTCCTATCGCCTCTCTACTGTCCATATCTCCGGCAATTATATAAATCACCCTCACATTTGCAGTAAATCCATTCTCAGCACTTGCTCCCAGCCGTTCCGCACTTAGTTAGCTTGTACATTACACTTTCGTGCTCACTTAGGAAACTTGCGAGCTGAGTGCTGGTGACGCCGATGTCGCTGAAGTCGGGGCCACCCCTACCGCCGCCTCCCAGCACCCTCCGCACGAACCACGAAGAGCCTCCGAGTCCTAGCTGGTTAAGGGTAGCTGTAACTAGCTGGTCGCCCTGAATATTCGCGTTGAACGAGCATCCGTCCCAGCAAATGTCTGGGCCAAGGTTGGTCAGAACCACGACTGCCTCACCCCCATCCGTGCTGGGGCCGGCAACCCAGGCTTGCAGCTGAGTTGGCTGCGTTCCAGGCAGCTTAGGAACCATGGGGAAGTTGGCTGTGAAGGCAGCGATGTCTAGGACCTCCGGGTTGGTGAGGAGTGTGTTACCGAGGCTGTCTACCTTGGTCATATCCGCGCCCTGGATCAGGTTGGCACCTGCGCCGAGCCACAAGATCGTTTGGCCGTACCGCTCGATGGTGGACAACCCAGACCAAGAAGAGGCACTGCTCGGTGCTGCGGACACGAGGCTATCCATATCCGGACGGATCATGATGGGCAGGCCTTGACGTGTCGAATCCAGTACCTGCTGGTTTATGAACTCGCGGTACTGCTCCAAAGTCCGCTGGATTGGCCCCCAGGAGACCGGGTTCTTCCCGAAGTTGATATCTCGGTCGAGGCGTAGGGTGTCGGCATTACTCCGCCACGTGGTCCAGAACGGCTGGTCGCGATCCAGACCCCACGAGATGTCGAGCCGAATGTTAGGGTTGATCTTCATGATGGCGTTGTGGAATGCCACCACCGCGGGGCTGTCATTGGCAGGTTTCGGGTCCCCCGAAGAACTCGGGTTCAGATCCGAACCTGGCGTGATGTAGTCAAGCTTGATAAAGTCCACACCACTAGACTACACGTTAGACGGGAGGTGTGTTATCCTAGCGATGGAGAGTATGGACTTACAAGGAGTTAAACAGTCGAACTACAGAGTCGTGCCACTCCTGAACACCGGGGAGGCCATAGTTGAAATCATTGCGGGCATTGTACGCATTGTTGATGCCAGGCCGGCTGTCGACAGTAGTGTTGAAGAGCGAGCCGATCTTAATGTTGGTTCCTTCCACCAGTTTGTTCGCATCGGCCACAAATGCACCTGGAAGTGCATAAACACCAAGCTTCATTCCATTCTGGTGCAGTTTGGCGGCAAAATCCTGGATTGACATGGTGCTGAACACGCTCGGATCCGGGATGAGTCTACCGTTGTCATCACCATTGCCTCCAACTGACCAGCCGGAGTCGAAGCTGCAGACATAGTCAAAGCCTGCTTGCGCCTTTCCGTAGAAAAATTCGCACTGCTGGTCCATGAGCGCGACGGTGAGCGCCTCGCCATTAGACTGGGCGATAAACGAGTTCCATCCTCTAGCCGCAGAGGTCTTCCCACTAGCCGAGCTCCCGTAGAAGGGCGGCTGCTGGCAAGACGACGTTGTTAGGAGACCGGCTAGACTGGCCAAAATGGAGAGATTTGTTTTCATCATGGCGTAGAGACGGGTTGCCTCACTATTGCAGGGCGGTTTGGAGATAATCTGTGAAAACAAAGGAAAGGGCAACGGTGGGAATTATCGGGTGTTTTTAAGGCCATGTGAGCATTAGCTGCTCTGCGAATAAGCAGACACACCAAAGAAAATACGAACAGAGCTCTGCCTTGTCAGCAAATGCAACCTAGTGGATTGAGCATCGGGTTAAAGATCCTCTGGCTTTACGATTGAAAATCGATTGAGCTGACTTTCTCCACCTTTCACCTTAAATTGCCTAACTCGCTTGGCGATCTACAACGGCGCTCGGGTTAAGATACTTTGTTGCTCGTATGCACCTAGGGCTTATGCAAAAGGACAGCATTACCATTGCGTCGGCTTCTTGGGCTTCGGCAATAATCTCAGCGATGCTCAGAATAAAAGATATGCTTCCAATCTGTACCTCACAACGCATATTTATCTTGGAGCTGGGATTCAACATCATTCTACGCTACGGCGGTTATTGGCGCACTAGGGTCACACCTGCCTCCATGGGTAAAATTCCCCTTTCCATGCATATTTAGCGAAACAAACGAAGTTCCAATGACAATTGAGAATGTTATTGGCAGCATTGACTCAACAGACTGAGGTGTGACACGGGACACAAACTGGAGCCGAAACCCGTAACTAGGTGCGTGGAAGAGCTACTTGTGTGTGATTACTATGCGGAAGGGGCGCTGAGTGGGCAATGAAACGCTATCCTATGTGGCAAAAACCTGTAAGTGTCAGAACGGCGATTACTCAACGTGGACTGTATCGAAGTAATTTTGAAACTCTTTGCTGCCGAACCTTTCTTCGATTCAGCAATTTCCTAGGTTGCTATGCCTTCGCCAACTATAGAGCTCCAGCGTCGGCAGGCTGCCCAATCAGAGGCATTGAAGAGAGAGCACCTCCGACCTAGTCACCCACCTTTCCAGGTTTGGCGTTGCAGGCTCGCACCCCATTCCTCGAGTTCAAAACTTAATGGTTAAAGGCCGGTTCAGCCTTTATCTAAACTCGTCTCAATCTTGCCTGGAGTTTTGGCCGTGGTGATGTCACGATGGGACCACGCACCACCAAACGAGTGGCTCGTCAAGGAGAGGCTCAGCCTGATAGGTACCCCTGATGTCATCACACTGCGATTGGACGCCACCGAGTAGCGACAGCTTATAATACTGCTCACAGCAGACGAGTGTGACAATTGACACTGTCGCACCCATTCTGGCAGCTGTGTACCCAGATTGCTAGAGTCGGAGCGCTGCATCTTTGGCATGGCTTTTCTACAGCATCCGCCACGCCGCCTAAGAGAAGATGATTCACAGCTTCTCCGACCCGAGTTGTCAATCGCCATCGTGGACTCCCGCCAGCTCTGGCAATGCCGACTACCATCTCGACGGGCTGGACGCCTCCGCCTCTCTCGGTGGTGAATATTAGCGACTGCAATGCAACTGCGGCCTGGCTAGGAGCAATTGCCCAAGCCGGGCTAGATTTGCCCCATGAGACCGGCCAGCCCTTCCTCGTCGCCCGCATGATTCCGATAGACGTAAGTCTCGATTATGTGCGGTCCGCGATCCCCAACAACTATTCTCCAGCGCCTGACGACGTCGACCTGTTCGCTTGGTATACCGAGTTCTGGATCAACTCCACTGTATCGGATCCGGAAAGCGAGCAGATCGAAGAAAGAGCGGAGCTGTTTCCTCTCCTGAACTGCAGCGAGAAACTCTGTCCGGCACTCAAGTGGGAGGGAGACCCCGATGTTTCCGGGATTGGAATGATCGTCACCTACTATATAGAAGCCGTCTTGAGCACGATCTTTCTCCTCGCCTCGCTCTTTTACGAACTGCGTCAAGCAAACAGGCACTGCGTGCACCTCGTATCTAGCATCCGCAACCCTGGAGCTCGTGGTCTAATGGCTCGACTCGGAAAGGGATTTAAGTAATCCGCCGACAAGTTCCTCGACGTTGCCCTTATCTTTGCTGCCGGGCATTTACTAGCTGCCATGTGCCGTTTCGTGTCCGCATATCGTCACTACCTGTATGACAGACCGGTACCTGTATACAGTTTGATGGGTTCTATCTTCATGTCCGAATTTTCCGTCTTTCCCGCCGTTATGCTGCAGTCCTTCAACCGTGGAATGAGAAGGAATCTCCAGAGACAAGTTCTTTAGTTCTTCATCATTATGTTGTCAATCGTACTTAACATATTCTTGGGACTTGTGGGGCCTCGGTCGACCCCGGACTGGACCGCCTCTAATGTCGATGGAACGCTGGCGGTAACGGTGCACGACATGTTTTGGGAGCAGGCGTGCGACGATATTCCATTTAAACAAACACTCATCGGGTTCTACTTTGTTGGGCTTCTCGTCCTGATTTTTAACGCCGTCTGGTGGGTTGGCTACACCTTATCGGGATGGGAGACTGCAGTGAACAGGATCCCACAGCACCTGAGAGAACGGTTCAAGGTAGAGAAGATCTGGCGACTCTGGGACCATCACGAGCACAGGATGCGTATTTTCAACGGCAGCCTTTTAGGCGCGTTGATGTGGATCTTCCTCGGAATGTTCCATCGGTACAGTTACATCTTGTCGCAGAAGGCTGGAGGAAGCGACTAGGACACGGAGTGGACCTTCGGCCAAGTCCTAGCGCCGGTGGCATTTGCGCAGGTTACTTTCGACCTTATTAAACGTGAGTTGGTTTCCGGAGAGATTAGGTTCTCTAGCGCTAACAAACTATCATCAGATCTACCCGGACATGACGTAGATAAGGGAACGCAAGTTCATTGGGATAATCTGAATGTTGATACCGGCGAAAGGCCGCACGTCGGAGAACGACTACCTGGCAACAGCACCGATATCAATCGACAGTTAGGCGATGACAATGGGTGGGAACGTAATGTAGACCCATGGGAGATGTAAGAGATAAAAGTATCAAAATAGAATGTACAACGATTTTATGCGCAATATACCCAGCAATGTCAAATATTCCAAGATATGCCTCATATTTATACTTGTGCTTCGGAATATTCCAAGGCAGCTAGGCTCACACTGTAACCCAGCAGGTTTGAGCTTGACTCCCAGTCGTCACATCCTCGGCTTTTTGGACTCTGACTTCGACTTTGGTTTGCTTGCGAATCTTTCCCCTGTCTAGGGTGCCCAATTCGTATTCACCGCGTTCTACAAGAATCTCCCGTTTGCTGCTTGTATCCGTGCCTGGAGGGCTGTCTGGACTTTCAGACCGAGTATACCCTTGATGCGCGTTGACCCATGTTCCAACCGAGTTAGCTGACCTTTTGGGTGGAGCAGGTTTGCTGTCGATACTCTTAGTGTTCTGTCCGTATCCATCGCCGCCCCTGCTGTGCTTGGAGCGACTCCGACCTGAGGAGTCAATATTTGAGCGCAGTCCCAGCTTGTAAGAGAGTAGCCGGAGTAGCGGCTGGAGAGCAGGGAAGCAGGCGACCCACAGCCCGAGATGTAGTTCGAGGTCCGTCCATGGAGCGACTCTCGGGATCTGAAAGGTAGTGTCGTGGGCGAAGTCGGTATTGACAATGATGGCCGGCCGGACAACACCGGTGATTGCGGCGAACAACCCCACGCCGAGCACTAGCATGACGTTCAGGGCTTTAGCTGAGAATTTCATATTGACGCGGATTACGTATATCGGGAGAATCATGAGGGCGAGGTCAACGAAAATTCCGATCGCGGCGTGAGTCCACATCATGTAGGACTCCCTGGTCTTGTCGAGGCATTCGCGGGTCGGGCTCGATGGGTTCCAGAGATCACTGCAAATAGTTAGCAAATGTTGGGCGAAGCCCTAGCTGGGGGTCATACGGAATATGTTTGCATTCCGTTAGGAGAATGAAGAAGCAGATTAGTGTTGATGTGCAGATCAAAGCAGCTACGGCGTAGACGCAGCGTAGGTAGATCTCTAGATCCACAGTCAGCGGTAAGGTGGCAACAGGCGGTGGAATACATCATGACGCACTTTCTCTACTGAATCGAGGAAGGAATGCAGCGATTGAGAGTCTCACAACTCCAGTTCCTGCTAGATAGAGGAGTTGAAGCGTTGGTAGAAGCTATAAGAGCAATTGATCAGACACGGTGACGCTGAGATAGTAAAGAAGAAAGAAGGCGATGCGCCAAGAGGCTACGGACGCTGAAAAACCTGTCCAACTCCTCTGGAGGGACCTCGGTTATATGTCTTCCCTCTCCATTTCGAATCTCTGGTGTTGCGAACTGTTAGAGTCCGTGATGGCTCGAACCATAGTTGGGCGTACCCCATATTTCTAGGATCCCGTGTGGGAATGCGATACACTGGGCCAGTCAGCCATGCCCATGCGCTTGCAAGAAGAAGGCTACTTACCCAGGCCAAAAAAGCAATAACATCGTCCAAGTGAAAAGCTTTAACCATGAAAGTGCGTACATAGAGCCGAGTGAATACAGAGAGAGTCGAGAGGACGATCAGAGCAATGTTGAGTCCAAAGACAGTAAACCTAACAGCGCCCGCATCGTTTCCGAAGGGGTTAGTAGGCTTGAATACTGTCGCCGTGGCAGTTGCTTCTGCGGTGGCAAGACTGGTAGTGCTAGACATCTCGAGCGAAGGGTAGACCGGGCCCCGGCATCTGGAAGGGACTGGGCGATCAATAGGGTCAGCCAATGGATGGCGCGTGCTTTGCGATACTGAGGTTTCATTTTCTCAACAGCGATTGCGCCTAAGATACACATTTATCAGAACCGCGGGCTCCTCGTCTAACCCTCAGCCACCGGAGTTAATCTTGGTCTAAGCTCGGGAGCCTCTTATTCGGGGATCTGCCGAGCAAGCAAGCAAGCAAGCAAGCTAGCAAGCAGAGAGCTCTCGTTTTCGGTCTACGGAACAGCTGCTTAACCCGAACACTTCCGATACACACCGGTCCATCAGTCAGATACCCATGGAAGTTGGTGTGCAAATGGCAACGTAGGCACACCATGTGCGATGCATAGATGGAGGGAATGCCGCAACACTTACGGTCATGACATCCACGTGGCTGCTTGACTCCAGTAAATGGCTCGAAACTATCCCCTCAACCCTCTAAAACGATATGTAAGCCAGATCGGGTCTCAGAAGTGCCCCGTCTCTTCCCCGGATCCTAAGAGGTGCAGCTAACCACGGCATATGCAGGCCACCTCCGATAAAACCGCCGCGGGTGTCAGTTCCAAGGCGCATGCATAACACCCTTTTTTTCTTCCCAGTAACCCAGTTTTCAGTTTAATAACCCCAGCGAAACGTTTTTGGGGGTTATTTCCACCCATTCCAAGATCCAAACGACTACAAGAGATCCAACGGAAAATATCAAAAGAGGTGAAGACTGCGAGACGCCAACATACGCGGCCATGCCGACTAATCTCAGGGATGTTTATCATCAGGAGCAAAATAATCATGGTAGGGGCGGATAGTGGTCAGGTTCGGCGTCGTCAGCGCTTGCCAGGTTCTTGTACCTGGGTAGGGTTGAGCTATGTGCCACAAGTCCCTCTCACTGCAGGTACTAACCATCGCTTAGCAACGTGCATCGCCCACTCTACCCGTTCTTGGCTAGCTCTTCCCCCTGTTTCGCATGGTACTCTGTTTGCAGCCGAACACACAATCTTGGATCTGAGATCCGGGGAGATCAGGTGGGGGTTGCTCGTACAGCTCCCGGCAACAGTACAACCCTCCCCCCTCCCCACACCGAAGCCGATATTGCGGATACTATTATCTTGCTCGAGTCTCTCCGCATCGCTTAGCTACCCAGGTAGAATTAGAGTGCCCCCGTAATGATACATGGATTTAAGGTGTCTCAGTAATACTCGATTTAGGATGTACACCCACCTCGCTAAAGCTCGCGGGAAAACTGATCGACATCCGAGGAACATAGCGTAGATGTTAGCGCATTACAGCCAAGGCACTGCCGTAGTAGGCTAGCACTATCTTGCCCAGACATTCCTCGAGCCCATAGTCGAGTTGGAGATGCATACGGATTCGTCCTGTTCTCATACATATTAGTACTCTGGAACAAAAACGGTGACCACCGTTGCGACACTACATGTCAGCCGAAAGAACAGCCACCAACGCGATTTTCGCCAATTTCTCCGGCATTGCGGGTAACGATCCCGTAGGTGGAAGCAAGGATGCAGGGGCTGACCTTTAGGGATTCAACTATAGCCACCTTGTTTGGTGCCCCTGAAAATGTTTGTGCGAAGATCTAGGGGTGAACGCCATCCCAGCCCCTTGCTTGATCAAGCAAACTTATCCCTTCTAGTCTGTCAAATATTCGCGCTCTCTTGGGCAAGCGGCTTGTTTGCCCATGTAGGTGTGCCTCGGAGCCACATTTATCGATTGCGAAAGGGACCAGGCATTGCAACATCGGTACTTGGCATTTTGTTACCCCAGACACTGGGCCTCGAAAGGAAATCGATTCGGGATGTGGGCGACGTGAGCTGACCCGGATCCTCGGCGCCAGAGCTGGTAGCTATGATATGTAACTACTGGGGAGCTTTCATTGCAGGCTTGCTCTGTACCCTTCATTCATGGATTCAATTCACGGGGTTGTTTTAAGATCGCAATCTGCTTTAGTCTTCCTTATACTTCACCCTGCAAATTTTTATTTTTTTATTTTTTTTTAAGATACAGCTCTGGAAGGCGTCATCGAACCATAAAGTTGGCTTGCAAGCAGTACTAACAGTCCCTAAAGCCAAGAGAAAAGAAGAGGCCAGAGGAGATAAGAGGGGCTAATCCCGCGGATATGTAACGAGCTTACAGGGCGCGGCCGGTGGCGGCATCACCCCGAGACAGTGTAAACCAATCGCCGGCTTTCGTCAACCAACATGGCGCCGAATCCGGAGAGCGCTACTAAATTGCATATCGACAGCCAGGATACACCCAACGCCCCGAAATTGCTATCTACTTGATCCAGTTCGGGGTCTGCAATAGCTCACAGCGAGGGGCTAGTGTAGGGTAGTCGGGCTGTGGGCTGTGGGCTTCCTGGAAGACCGAAGCGAGGACCATCCGTCGTTGCATCGACTGATGGTGGTGGCTGCTTTACTACACAATGAGTACAGCACGGACACCACTTGCGAGCGCGTTCGGCCAGCTTCTCATTCCTGTGTCCGTTTCCGGGACTGGCCGGGGTGATTTCGGGCCCCACCAACGCGGCTGCATGGTCTAAGGTAGGGCTGGGTGCCGAAAATATAGCCTGAAAATCATGTAGGTGTATTGCGTTGTTGCGCGTCCGTTTTGGATGTAGTTGCTTTTCTCGCACCAATCATCAAGGCACTTTTGTCTCTGGCCTCATATCTTGCAAGTGGCGCTGCAGTGCCGAGGCGCTGCACGACACAACGAGGTCTAGAAGTCCTTTTGCTGAACCTTACGAGCAATGTGTCGGGCCCGTTGGTCGGCCCGAAGTTTCCCGTAGGCAACCTGGTCGAGGTGCACCAACGCTTTACTGCATCTTGCCAATAGTAGATGCACAGCTATCTATACCCCCCTTCGGTTGACTTGAGCTGTGGCGCAACAGGGAGGCACAAGCCATGCCGAAGACAATGCAGTGTTTTTATTAGATGGCGAGAATAAGGAAAGTGGCCCGATGCAGCAGGGCGGTATCGAAGACGTCTAGCTGCATGGGTGCCGAGCCGTGTCGGTATATACTAGCCAAAGAGCGAGCTTTTTCGCCTCGGATTCTCTCCTCACGAGTCCTTCCCCGAGTACCTGCAGTCTTCCACGCACACTATCACTGTAGTCAATCCGAGGCACTATGTACCTCGCTAAGATCGTTTCAGGTGTGCTGGTTCTTGCCTTTGCGCAAGGCACCTGCGCGAGCGCCAAGCCTCTCGTGAGGAAAGAATGGTAAACCTACCCCCTCTCCTCTCCTCCCCTTAACTGTTCAGCCCTTCAACCTCCTGACAATGCCGCTTATCGACTAGGCGCGCTCTCACGAATCTCGAAAAGAAGGATTACATCAGCTCTGTCCTATGTCTGCAAGGCCTCCCCTCTCAGACTGGTGGTGTGTACGCTGGGGCGGTTTCCCGGTGAGCATGGAATCCCATAAGCCACCTTCACAAGTTCAAGAGCTAATTCTCCCTGTATTTAGCTATGACGACTTTGTTGCGACTCATATCAACTTTACGGATTACATACATTTTGTGGTAGGAACTTATTTCTCATTATCCTTCCATGCGAGCAGCTATGCCAAGGAAATTGCTAACACCAATACTCAAAGGGCTTCTTCCAGCCGTAGGTCTGAACCAATACAAACCATTAAAGCTCAGTATTAACTTCACTCAAGCTGGCACCGGACGTTTGTAGCCGAATACGAGGCTGCACTTCGTTCCCAGTGTGGTTACAAGGGAGCTCAGCCGTTAGTTCGCAGCCTCCTCTTCTTGTTTAGGTCGCATAGCTAACTAGGGAACAGGTACTGGGGTAATGAACTCTCTTCCCGGTGACGGCTATTGTGCGAGTGCTGACATAAACAGACTGGAGTTTGGACTCAACAAGTGAACAGGCCTTCCTTTCCTCGCCTGTTTTCGATGCCGTCTACGGGTTTGGAGGTCTGTTTATCGCCGCGCATCACGTCCCGCCGAGGAGGAACTAACCATTCACAGGAAATGGCCCATTCATCGACTCATCCAACGATAATGCCGTCTTCTTGCACATCCCGGGCAAGCTTGGTGGCGGGTGCGTCGAAGATGGCCCATTCGTCAATTACACGGTACAAATGGGACCTGGCCCGTCGCTTGTTTCCAATCCTCGATGCCTGACGCGGGATATTGCCCCACCATTCGCCATTGCTCATCTTAGCAAGACCGAGGTCGACTATACTCTTGCTGCTTCCATCTTTGCTGAGTTTGACATTCGAGTCCAGGGTGGCATCACCCTGGACGGTATGACGTACCATGGAGGTGGTCATTTGGGCGTCGGTGGCGATCTGGGCGAGGTGAGTAGTCCAAAACTATAAACTCATTCTGAACAATAACTAATAGGTGCTGCCACCATCGGATGATTAGATCGGAAATGTTTACTCATCTCCCGGTGACCCTCTCTTCTATCTCCACCACACCAACATGGATAGACTCTGGAACAAGTGGCAGCGTGCTAGTGAGCTCACCTTGGGAAAGCGATTGATTTCGTTAAGTCTTGTTTTTACTAATGGGGGATTTAGACTGGCCGGCTCGGAAGTACGACATTGCGGGGCCCGATACTCAGTTCGCATACCCTTTCGAGTTCATGGGACCAAAGAACTACACCAACATTACTCTGGCATATGAGATGCCTTTTGGCGATCTTATCCAAAACACCCCGACTGTTGTTATTTCAAGCGTAATGGACATTGGGGCTGGCTTGCTTTCCTACACTTACCAGTAAGGTAGAGGAGCGGATGAGAGCAGCATTGTGATCAGCATAGACTCTAGCAATGGCGGCGGAACTTCTTGGCTACTTGATACACTGAATAACCTTCTTGATCCATATTATATCTAATGTTGATACACATCCTATCCATGACGCTCGCGGCAAGGGATAGCTATCCTTTTGGGATGCCAAGACAGCCCACTACCGCAACCTTGAGGCACAGGAGATGTAGCTCGAAGGCCAGTTCGAGGCCAAGCTGGACTGGCATAAGCTCCGGCCGCCCCAACCCGAGCACCTCCACGATACTGGTTTTGGGATATGTGACGTAGCATGACGTAGAATGCATGAGTCTTGGACTACTGGTGGATTCTTAGGATCTAGTATCCTAGGTATCCGCATACTGAAGAGCTCGAGAAGGGTATCTACCAGGTAGCTGTGTTTCATGCTGTGCGATGCTAACGCCCAAAATCTTTGGGCTTCTAGAGGGTCAGCGTTAGTTGCCTCCGCTATCTCCGCCCGAGACTGTGGCAGGTATGAGGTTAGTTCGAGTAAGCAAGTGGAGGCTTGACAGGGGCAGGAAAGAAGCGATTGAACCAGTCAAGTTGCTCCAATTAGCCCCTCAATTCAAATCCCCCCAGATTAGACCACCACAAGTCCCTCCGTGCCGCAGCTAGCTTTATCCACCACCTTGGATGCGCAGATCGTAGTGGGCGGAAATTTCATCGGGCTGTCACTTCCTACTGTATAATACCCAGAGAATTTCACGCTAAATGCGCACGACTGGGGCGCAGCAAAGAACAAGCTACCAGCATTCATCAGCGCAACCGCGTGATTGCGAACCCCAAAACTTTCTTTCTTTCAAACCTCTCACCGCATAATGATGCCGACACAGTCTTCCTATTCGTTCGTAGCGGCTTCTATCGTCGTCCTAGCTTCCGTCGTCTTCATGTTCCGAAGGCGGAAGGGAGAGCCGGCCGCGGCAAAACCACACCCGCTGGCTAGCGTGCCGCCCGAGCAGCTCCCTAAATACATACAGAACCTCCTTGCCGAGCTTCCCGACTGCGTCATTCTACAGTCTGACGTGGCAGCCTTCCAGCAGGCTTTGGACGGCAGCTGGGCTCAACCAAATCGCGAGATCATCCCAACGTGCATCTTGCGCCCTAGCAACACACAGCAGCTCGCCAAGGCCGTCGCTATCTTGAAACAGGAGCATGGAAGTCGTAGTACCACCGGAGGCCCCGGCAATGGATTCTTCAGCGTCCGAAGCGGGGGCCTCAACCCCAGCCTAGGAGCGGCACAAGTGCAGGACGGCGTGGTGGTTGACCTGAGCCTGTTTTGTGAGGTGACCCCCGCCGCCGATGGATCTACTGTGACGCTCGGAGCAGGTTCTAAGTGGATCGACGTGTACAAGAAGCTCGACGAAAAGGGACTGGTTGTGATGGGAGCGAGAAACTCGCCGGTCGGCGTGGGCGGTCTTACTCTCCAAGGTAAGTTCATGGTCAGGCTTTGGAAGCTATGCCGAGTACTCACTATTTCGGAATTCAAGGCGGCATATCATTCTACTCTCCCAAGTTCGGATTTGTCTGCTCCAACGCTGTGAGCTATGAAGTCGTACTCGCCGATGGAAGTGTGGTGACTTCCTCTGCCTCTGAGCACCCGGACCTTTGGCGCGTATTGAAGGGCGGTTCTAACAACTTCGGCATCGTTACTCGCTTCACAATACGCAGCATGCCCGCGGCACCGCTCTGGTCCGTGCAGTCGATTGCACCGGTAACGTTCCAGAGGGAGAAGGCTCTCAAGGTTTACCACGACTACCTCAAGCAGGCGAGCTCCGGCGAGCCCGGTGCATTTGATGAGAATGCCGCGGGGCCCATTCTCTCATTTGCCTATGTCCAGGCCATTGGCATCCAGCTCATTGGCATAAACCTTACTTACACGAAGGTACCAGAAGACAACAAATGGCCTGCTCACTGGAAGAACACGGGGTTCCCTTCGATCTGGACCTTTCACAGCACCGCCAAGGTACATAGTCATACCTGGGCTGTAGAACGGTTTGGTAAGGGGGCACCGGCTGGTACCCGCCATACCATGGGGACGACAACGTTCAGGAACGACCTCGAGACCATGAAGGCTGCCTACGCCATCTTCTGCCAGACCACGACCGAGCTGCGGCACATAAAAGGCCTCTTGTTCCCCTTTACTTTCCAATCTCTATTGCCAGGGTGGATAAACAAGGGTTACCCGAATGTCCTCGGGCTCGAGGGCTGCACTGAACCGTTGATCATCCTCGGATTCTCTGTCACTTGGGCTGACGCGAAGGACGACGAGTTAGTCCGATCGATCGTTCAGCGCACCATGGAAAAGATAGAGGCAGAAGCAGCAGCTCGAGGGTCGGGTCATCCCTACAAATTTATGAATTATTGCATGGAGTGGCAGAAGCCATATGAAGGTGTTGGCGAAGACAACCTGAAGCTGTTGAAGGATGCCAGTCAGAAGTACGACCCAGATGGCCTCTTCCAGAGAGGATGTGCAGGTGGATTCAAGCTACCATAGAGGGCGAGGTGTGTTATGTAATGCAGAGGCACTTTTGAACTGCTGGCAGCAATGCTTCATAATAAAACACCACGTTGATAGCCACCTATGAGGCACGTAGCTCTACTACTATCAGCAGCTAGAATATTCAGTTACTCCATGCCTGCCAGTGTCCGAAGAAAACACTAGGTCCAGCTTGACTAACCGTGCAGGGTTATGACTTTCCAACAAAGATGAGTTTGCCTTGGTTCAATAGCACGCCTTCTCCCTTGGAAGATCTCGCTAGCTTTGAGGTGAGCATAAGCCTAGCTAGAGAAGGAAAGCGCCTGACTACACGGTCACTGAAACTGTTGGAGGCAGTGGTGAACAGGTAAATAGCCCTGCCACAAGGTTTCCCATGGCATTAGCTAGACCAAAGGAAAGCCGAGAATTGAGACTCCAATCTCATTAGGAAAGGGCCTAGCACGGACGCGGGAAAAGAAAAGATAATGTCAAGATCGAAGGGGCCACACTGCGGGGCCACTGCGCAAACTACGCTAGACCAATGACTACAGTTTTTAGTTGGGTAGGGCTAGGCCGGGGGGGACTAGAGACTCGCATAGTTGAGTCTTAGCGGCTTGGCAAGCACTGCAGCAAGCAAGGAATAATGAACGTCATGCTTGGAATTCTTTAGACTCGAGCATCTGCTAAGGGGCTGCGTTCTAACAACGACATCGTGACCAGCTTCTCCCTGTAATTGTAAATTGAAAGAATTCTAGAGGCCAAAAAAATACATACCGCTCTTGCGTCAGACGGAGCAATTCGGGTCCGATTGCCACAGTGAGATGCTCGATACTTTCAGCCGCAAACAGACTCTATTACTCCTCAGGTTATGAGAACGCTCCCAGTGGTGTTTCGGCTGGCTTGCCCTCAGCGTCTCTACGTTGCTGCGTGTTTCTCCTATTCGACGTGCATACAGCTCTACATTATAGAAATGCAAGTTCCCTGCATTAGCACTTAGCTTTGAGCGAAACGGACAAGTATTGGTCGCGCTCTCCGTGGTTACCTCGAGCCACCGCCACTACGGTTGGTCGCCGATGAATACGGTTTACGGAGAGCCACAAGCACAGGACAAAGCGGTGGCCGTTGGAAGAGAAGAAGAGAATTGGGCTTTTTCTTTCGATCCGGCCTGATAAGTATATACTCTTTTCTGTCCTCTTTCCTCGGACCATCCTCATCCGAGCCGCTATGGATTCAACGCTTTCTCATTCCATTAGTAAAAGGCTCGATTTCAGCTTCACCAACAGAATTCGAGAGCCTAGCGCATCATATGACACGGTGGAAACCATCCCATAAGACACTGTGACGGCTATGGCCTGATCCATACTAGTTAACTTTGAATCCCCCGCCATGGGCAATTTTAGTGGTACGATTCTTGTAAGATGCTACTGCGATGGTGCATGGCTTAATATCGTTGAGGAGGAGTAGGGATATAAATATCAACCAATCCAACTGGGAATCGAGCTGCTAGTCCCGGGAACAGCGGAACGTTATTGTAGTCTCTATGAGCTTCGGGCAGACATTACTCTCGAACCTGTGGTCAGGCGTCACTTGGACAACTTCGGGAAGTACCCGTCTCATTGCAGCAAGGTGTCGTATCAACGTCGTTGCCACTAGCGTTATGCTCGGCTGCTGTAGGTCTGGACGCAGGCGAGGTGCTCGTATTCCAAGCGGGGTTCCGAGTACATCGGCTTTGTACGACAGCAACACAGCCGGCTCATTGGTATTTTGGGACCCTTCCTAGTCAGATGCTCCGCCCAACTATGGTGGTGAATCGAAGGCAGACAGCAGCTAGTGCGCTGTCTCTCGGTGAGAAAGTATGCAGCACGATATTCCCTAAGGGGAAATCGGGATAGTAAACCGAGTCTGCTTGAGTGGCCGCGTAGCGAGGGGCGTGTCGCCCCTCACAAGACCGAAGCTTCACTATGCAGTGCAACACTAGATTGCAACAGGAAAACAATCATACGACCGCGAAGTCCGAGACTGGACCGTTGCAGCCAATGGATGCAAATTTAATGACTTCGATCTTAAAAGACTCGGGCAATGATGGGCCGTTGCTGACATTGAGTCGTTTAGCTTTGACGTTGCCACCGACAAGAATGTTGTGATCCTTAGCAGGTAGCTCTAGCCCGTACTGTAGAACAAGTCAGGCCACTTCTGTATAAATGAAGAGCGATGGAAAGCCGAGTAACCTCCAAGCTAAAGATTCCACATCAAAGGCACCTTTCTCCATATGAACCTCTTCTAATTCTAGAGTCGCCGCCACCATGAGATTCTCGCCGATCCACTTTTTTGTTGGCCTCTGTATCGCGCTGGTCAGAGCCAACCCTCCCGTCGCAGTCCCTAAGGGCGTCGTGGGGGCCAGAGAGGCCCTGAACCTTGACAAGATAGTTGAACGTGGTCTATCTGGGTATGAACAGGCTGTTGGAAGCTATGATAGTATATTCATGCCCTAATATCCTTTCTCACAGTTCCTCCTGCGACTACGGTGACCCCCTGGCAGGAACGTCTACATATTCGTATACCGAGCTCTGCACTACCCCCAGCAACTGCGAGGAGAACCTGGGAGGCTATGTTGTCAGTCAGACTCAAGACATACTGGCCTGATCACAAATGGAGGCTGACAGATCACAGGTGAGCAACTACTGCAGTGGAGGAAGCAACAACAAATGCTGCATTAGGTCCAAGTGCAAGTCGCCCTATACTGCCGACGGCTGTGCCGACACGAGATACTATGTCTGCAACGGCGGATCATTCATCTCAGGGTATTGCCCTGGGCCCAGCACATACCAATGCTGCGCCTAGAGAAGCAATTGCAGCGCCAGCAACATGAGAACGCTGCTGGCACCAAGAGTATCATATCGTTGAGACTCGCAGTGTCCCTGCCCCTAAGAAGTGAGGCCCGACTATCTTGGCATATGTCACGGTCGTTACCATAATGCTTATTGTTGCCTTTGTTTTAACCTGACCTCCCCCCAAAATCCCCCTGAAATCGAATGTGTTGGAAGATCCTTATGTACTCAGCTCTATCTGTTGTCTTGGTGCTGTGTCGGGCATGATGGTAGCGAAGCTGAAGTGTGAGGTGCGAAGCGGGGGAATAACGGCGCCCATTCCAGGGAAAAAAAAAAGGTACCTAAGCTAGTTTTGCACGCCTTAGCCACAGGCCATACGCTACCTATTCTCCAATAATACCATATGCCAAACTGCTCCTGTATGACTACTACTCTCCGCGGACTGCACGCCAATCGGTGTAGTTTGGCGGGTTGCATCTTGAGGCTTAAGGTGGATCAAGTAGATGCCAAGGAGAGCAGTTACCGGAGTCTTTCCGACTTTTCGACTCTCCACAGATCCTGGCTGCCTGGTGCCATATACCGAAATGAACAGCCGACGCTTTAGTAAACGCTATTGGCGATATCAATAAACTACGCCTATCGTGCACTATGGAATCAGCTTCACTAGCTCTTTGGGCGACACAGCAAGTATTCCGGACCCCAGAATTGCTACAACTCATCTTGCTCCAGACCGACCTTGCTGCCCTTCTGACGGTTGCCCAGCGCGTCTGCAAAAACTGGCATCATACCATCAACTCCACTCCAGCCATCCAGCGTGCACTCTATTTCCTGCCAGAAATAAGGCCGGAATTTGTACCAGAGGAAGAGCCGCTTCCTCCGCCGCGACACTCTGCGGAGCGTGTAACTGTGCCTTTGGAGGCACAGGCAAGATCCCACCTATGCCCAAACCCTTGCTTGCTGCTCTGTTTCCGGCGTGGTTTCACACGGAAAGCCCCTTTGCTGTCTCCCGGTACGAGTCTCGGGGCGGATGTCATGGGCGGGAGCCGTTTGAGCAGTGCGCTGTGAGCCGGAATCGGCGGGGCTTTTTGAACCCCAAAGCAAATGAAAGGCTTCTTTTCCCCCGCCCTCTTCTCTCTCGCCCTCGAAGCCTTAATTCACAGGCCACAACGCCACACTTGCGCGGCCACCTCATGCCATCACAGACGCCTGAAATATGCGCCTCAAGACCCGCCACACTTTCAAGTCAAGCCTCAACTTAAGCCGAATCGCCAAATTGCAAGGCTGGCTCCGACAGGTTTTCGAGGGCCCGCCAGGGGCCGATCTCCTGTTTCCGCCCCCTCTCCCACCCTAAAAAAGCCTTAGTTCACTGGCCACAGCACGGCCACGCTTATAAATCCTCGTGCCACATATTATAGATACCTCAAAATAGACGCCTCAAAAGACGCCACACTTTTCAAGCCTTCATATAATGCCACAAGCCAAACCCCGAACAGCGCCGAAATACGATTTTGCGGGGAGCGCAGCGAGCCCCGAAATCGTGTGTAGGCGGGTTTATTCTAGCCAAAGAACTGCCGGGCCGGGTTTCGGGAACAAGTGCTTAGTACTTCTCAAGACGGGTTTTACTTTGATGCTTTGCTTACCAGTAGGGCCAGGGATCAGGGACCACGGGGGTGCTCAGCCTGCTAGACCTAGAGGAGTTCGCACGGCAAGAAAAAATATAACAGTTGTGATAGCTGGAACTACCTGTTCCGTAAACCTAAGAGACCATCGAATTCCAGAGGATATCTATCCAGCAGACCTGCTAAATGAAAACAATGGTAAGGTAGAAAATATTACACTTCCTCAGATTATACAAATCCTCCTCCGTCTCTTCTGGTGAAGCCAATTTGGGTCTATCTCCTCTGGCCTCCCTGTTTCCGGTGCATTCGGTACGCGGTGCTGAAACCGGAAGAAGCCCAGTCTCTTGGACGTGTTGCTGCCATTGTAACTGAGGACAATGCCATAAGAACGGCCAACGGTCTTAACAGCTGAGCGGACTTCCAGGCATCTCACCATTTGCGGCACAGGCTCCACCGGAGTATCCCAGACCACTTCGATGGGTATCATAGGTAGCTCGGCCGAGATATGCCAACCGTAGTGGACGTGTCGATCAGAGCCAACTGGAGATCTGCTTCGATAATATTGATCGCCTGCTTTGTGGGGTTTCAAAGGCGACCGAGATCTATTCCGAGTGCCCGTTTCTGAAGCCGTATTAGAGGTCCGGTTGGCCTCGCCATGTGACCTACCCTCGACGATTTCTCCTCCATTCCAGAACGCCTTCCGAACGTATCCCTTAACAACCAACTGTCCCTTTTCGACATTCTTAAACGGATGTAAGCAAGACTTGAGCTTGACCGTACACTCAATAACTTCCAGGGTATAGTCATTCCACTTCGTTGGATAGTTATCTTCCCAGGTGATCGGTGATTGTATCGAAGCCCAAGACCACGATGGCGTTGATGTTACCCTCGCCGGAATGCCAGCGATGGGATCATTTTCTAGGTGGGAATCTCGGTACCATAGGAGTCCTCTTGGCATGTCTTTCATCCAAAGCCCAGCCTTATACTGCGATGGATCCCAGCTCATGATTTCCGCCAGGTTCTTAGAAGTCTTTTCGAAGGCAGCCAGCTTCTCATCCAAGGTCCTCGCGCGGCGTGCAGAGAACTTAGTGACTTCCTTAGCCCAATTTACAAGGTGCAGTGGACGGTGATCGGCTTGCGTTTGTGGAAGTATGCTTGCGAAATTTGAGCCGTCAAAGGAGGACGTGGTGAAGGTCCCGTATGATGGTGATAGGATACCAATGTCGCTGTCCGCACATTTTTCCTCCTGGCATTCCCACAAAACCCGCCCAGACTCAAAGCGCAAAATGCACAGAGCATTTTTGTGTTCTTGTTGTGTCCAAGCCCTCGTGTCAATTGGTTCGCGCTTCTCTTCGAATGCCCGTTCAACAAGCCTTATAGGGCCGTCCTCTGTATTTGTTCCATCTGTCAGAGAAGAAGGAAGTTCGTACTCGCGATATAGCGGTTCATAAGGCCCTAAGAACCCGGCCTCGCTGTGTGCTGCACGAGCGGCTGATATGACAACGGCTGCCCTAGCGTAGAACTCGGGCATAGCATCCAGATTTCTCTCAATGACTTGTTCGTCTTGGTCTTGCGGGATGCAGAGTGCGTCAACCCAAAGATAACGCAACCCGAGGGCTCGAGTAACTTCTGCGGCGTCTTGGATTGTTTTGGGGAGTTCAGAGAGGGAAAATCCATCGAGACGATGTTGAAGGTTTTTCGAGATTGTTTTGGAAGTCTTTAATTTAACCGGATCTTCACCCCAGCAGTAAGTCAAGCCAGCGTACTTTATATTGCTTCCTTGTATAGCTTGTGTCTCTTTCATCTGCACTTGCGTACCACCGCTGAACCCCAGATCAAGCAAGTATTTCGGCAGCTTAAAAGACTGGATTTCCTGTCTCAGCTTGTTGCACTTGGCATGCTTCCCATGACAACGGTGCATACAGTGCCTCATCCATTCTATGTTTTCTGGCGATACCGGATATTCGTTTGGCGGTCGAGTTTTGATATAGTGAGTCGCTAAGCCATCTGCTTCCTATGTGTTAGACCTAATCTATAAGGAAAGGTGGCGGTGGACTTGCCCCTCTTAGTAGTATACGCAAGCAGGCCGTCTTCAAAATACTCAATACATAGTCCATCGGGCCTCCGCCAGCCACAATCAACTATACAACAGCCATCAGATATAGAGGTTGTAATGTTTAGTGTAGAGCATAGTATTGAGAAAAAATCAAGGCGATCCGACAGCTGATTATGTTTGTCCTGGTACATCCATGAAGGCGATAGTGAAGGCGGTAGCATTCTCTTCAGCCGCTCGTTGAGGAAATGACATCCGTCTATAGCGGAGAAGAACACCTTCTCGAATGGCAAAGCGATTGTCAATTGAACACCAACTTCCAGCTCGATCAGGGGACAGAGCCGACAGGAATGCGCCGAATCTAGGAGCCTGGTTGAAGACTGCTTCGAGGAATCCATCATAACGTTTATTGATACAGCAATTCCCGGACACTGTAGTTCATCACACTTTGTCGGACTAGTTAGATCGACAACTGCAGTATTTTATATCATATACGGATACCAGTAGGAAGTTGAGCGAGAGAAGCAGAAGGGCTGGGAGAGAGTTTTGCGACGCGACGCGATGCGACATGACGCGACGCCAAAAGGCGGGGCTCGCCCCACAGCGGTCCAATTGTTATTCCGGCCGGCCTTAACCGGCTGAATGCCACAAATGCCGCCTTACCCATGCTACACACTTTCAAACCTCGACAACCTATAAAGGCTCGTTCCGAAAAGTTTTCGAGGGCCCGCCAGGGGCGGATCTTCTGTGCCTTAAATACAAGGCTTAGTTTCCTTTCCTCGTCCTCCACCACTCGAGCCACAAAACGATCCGTGCAATCCGGCTGCACTCATGTCGCAGTGGGCCGCACTGGATATAAAAAAGTGAATGGAGGAAGATTAGTTAGAAATAACTAGAAGCAAAACATGACGCTTTTTGTGACTGGAGAGCCCCACCTCGAAGATTTCTCTCTAACCCTTATCCGATATACTCGGTGTAGCCTTGCTTTTTACCAAATCTAGGCATATTTTAATTTCCCGCTTTGCTCTTTTGCATTCTTATTGGGTGCGGGGTTCGGTCAGCGGATTGATCTGTCGGTCCACGTCACATCAAACCCCTCCTTGGAGCGTCATTTTGGAGACGTTAATGTTTTCATCCGTCCTGATCGACGTTAACGCTTCTACTCAATCAGGCCGCCGCTCTATTGACTTGACAAGGGGCATCTAAACGTCAAGGCGTAAATTTGCGGTATTTACGGTATTTGCCCGTCAAACCACGATTAACAGGCTGCAAAATTCCGGATGGAAGCAACGAGCGATAGCTTAACCGACAATGGTGGGCATTCATCGTCGAGCGTGAGAGAACGAAGTCATGGCGGCTCACCTTTCGCGTCCCCGAATTGTATCGAGCCAGGGCATTCATCTATAGTCAATTCGCCACTTCCATCCGTCTCAACCCATGATATTACGCCAGCAGCCTGCCATATACGAAACTTCAGCAAGATCGTGGAAGCTTTAAACTTGGTAAGTTACCTCTCTACCAGTAGCCGGCTATCCGCCTGCCCTCGCCGCCATTCAGCCTCCTGATTAGTGTCTCAACACATTGATTGTTTAATTAGGCAGCGGATCGGGCTTCTGGCTCAGGCTTGTCCAGATACACATCTGTGCATGTCCTACTTCTACGATGGGAGTACGAGGATCTTGGCGTCGACGAAGAAGTTCAGAAGCTGTCTGAAGTCTTCCGCCTCAGCTATGGCTTCGAGGTCGAGAACTGGAGAATCCCATCGTCTAAACCTGTTCTCAAGCTGACACAGACAATCAGCCATTGGGTTGAGAAGTATGACGATGAGCACAACCTCTTCATTTTCTACTACGCAGGCCATGGAAGGATTGATGATGGAAGGCAGATTCTGTGGCGAAAGTACAGTCAATCCCCAGTGGAAGCCTGTTCCCGAAATGTCCTAACCCGCGCCTCCAGCGTGAGAGATTTAAATCACGAACAATTCGCTGAGATCAAGTGGTCTGGCTGCGAAGACGTTCTACACGAGGCTGCGTCCGACACGCTCTTTCTTCTCGACTGCTGCCACGCAGCTGGTTCTGCTTCTCGGCCCCTTCGAGGCTATTCAGAGACAATTGCTGCCAGCGGATTTGACTCAATAGCGCCGCCTCCAGGACCACACTCTTTCACGGCCTCTTTGACAAGTGTTTTACGGCGCTGGGCTTCGAGCTCCACGGCATTCTCTGTAGTGAAGCTTCATACTGAGCTATTGGTGTCGCTTAAAGAAATACCACCACCAGTATATCGCTGAGGGCAGCTCATTCGAATGGAGGAGGACGCCTGTCCATTATATCCGATCAAACGATCTATGCCCACCAAGCATCGTCCTATCACCACTACCAGGGGCATCGTTTCCCTCCGGTTTCGTGGGGTTTCAAGGAGCAGCAGAGGATTGCAGTGAGGGAGCCTCATTAGTGAGGCCTAGAGTCATACTCAGCATTACCCTTACGGAGGATCTCCACAAGGGTGACGCAGATGCCTGTCGTCGGTGGCTTGCTTCCTTTCCATTGCAGACAACAGATGTCACCATTGAAGCTATCTATCACAGTTTCTCTACGGTGTTGCTGGTGTCTGTGTCCGTGGCCATTTGGGATCATCTTCCGAATATGCCGGGCTGTAACTTCGTGTGCTTCGCTACTTCCAAAAATCTCCTCGAACTGCGACCAGGGAACGGGATATCAACCCAGGTTGCAAATGCCGTGACATCTCCATTTCTTGGGCAAAGAGAGTTACTGGTCGTGCGTTCGAAGCACCAAAATGACAGACTCTCTATCACCGACGAGGGAAACCTTGAACTGCAGGCTCGGATCCAGCAAAGCCTTGGCTCTGAGGCTGGCCGATCTACTCTCCTGCAAGACCTAATCGAGAGTCAGAAGATGACGAGGGTAGAGCTAATCTATCATCTTGAGGAAATTGCAAAGCTCCGGATTATACTCAAGACAAGGGAGAAGCATATTATAGACCTCAACCAGTATTTGCACGAGGAGAGGGTAAAGCATATTACGGACCTCGACCAGCAGGAGAAAGAGAAATTATACGATTCATTTCAACAGGACCCGGCAGCAGCCGTAAAGAAGCTAGGATCAACTGAAGAGAAGCTGGCATTTACCCGAGGGGAGCTAGCGGTAACTCAACAGCGCCTGGCATCAACCCGAGGGGAGCTAGCATCAACCGAAGAGGAGCTGGCAGTAACCAAACAGAGGCTGCATTTTAAGACTACTAGGCTAAGCGAGCTGGACAATCTTGCCTTCAAGATGACAAAGCTGCCGCGGGAGGCTATGTATGTACTGCCTTCACGTTCACTACGTTGTTCTTGGCTAACGTATGCACTGCAGCGCGGAGCGATTGAGTGTCATCTTCACCTCAGCATATAAGTTGGCAGAGGTTCATTTTTATGTGGACCTTGAAGAAGCAGTCCTTGCCAATCCATCCCCCTGGGACATCATCCAGAAATATGATCGTGTCGAAAACATTCCTCTTCCTAGGACCAATACGCTTGTGGCCAAGAAGATGCGTACTGCTGCTGTTCTGGCAGTCATTGCAGTTGTATTGGCCGAGCATATCTTCCTGCCGATATACCTACTAGAAGAGAGCGATGAACTCTTCAGCCTAATGTCCGACCTAGCCTATGACGATCCTTCAAGGGAGTCGTATCTTCGGGCGGTACTCTTATCCTTGCTTCCAGACAAACAGACCCAATTAGGTAGAAAGCGCATTAAAAATGCTGTCAGAGATGTGTTAGCCTGCGTTGCGCCTTTGCTCGTGGACGAAAAGCAGGACATGTTCCGAACTGCCATCGAGAATCTCTGCGAGCAAGCTTGCGAGCAATGGATGCATCTGCAACAGATACCAGAAAAGGTTAAGTGTTTGGTAAACGTATGAGATCTCATAAGCAAAAGCAAACAAACAAACAAACTAGTAAAACTGTAACTAGTCTTCTGGTCTCTGTTCGTCCTAAGAGCTAGGAAGCTCTTAGGATGGCTTTTATATGCTCCTATTAATCACGTAATGAGAACCCACGTGATCAATGGGATCCTAATACTATAGATCCTCTATAGCTTGGCACAGCTCGCTAGCGCTACGAATAGCTATTCTAATACTAGCTCTTCTTTTCTTTTGCAGCTAGCGCTCGCGAGCTTCGTTTTCCAGTTTCTAAATATAATATTTAAAAACAGCTTCTTTGTTAAAAAGAATAAAGATTAGCTCTACGTAGCTTTATTATTATTATTATCTACTCCTTTTAGCGGTTAAAATAGGGTTTAGTATAGCTTTATAAATAAAAACAATAGATAAAAGAGAATAATAGGAGTAAAAACAAGGAGTAATAGCTTATTTATAAAGCCTTACTTTAGGAGTTTCTTTATACGTATAAAACTAGCTTTATATACTCGAGCTCCCTTATTCTTTCTCTTTCTAGTTAGACGAGTCGATTATTAAGCTTCCCCTCCTCCTTTTAATAATAATAATAGTAATAGTAATAATAATTATAAGATTAAAACGCTTTTTCCCGACGTTATTTAAAAGCTCTTAGTTAACTTAATATATCTTTTTATAGTTTTAACTTAACTTTTATTATGCCTCCTAAGAGTAAGTTAGCTTTACTATTTTTCGCTCTTTTTATTAGTGTTTTATATATATTAATAAGCTCTTAAAGTAAGATCCTTATAGCATAAGTTAGCCGTTAAGGCTAAGGGTAAGGGTAAGGGTAAGGTAATAATATATAACACTATAGTAAAAGGAGCTTATTAAGCGCGCCTGCCTAAAAGAGTTATATATAGGAGCTCTTGCCTCTCATGTTTAAAATTAGCTATATCTAGTAAAGATAAGGATAATCCTTATTATAATACTTTATTAGCTAGTAATTATTATTAGTATTGTAACTCTAGTTATAGTTATATAGCTATATAAGTATTATTCTTATAATCTCTTAACTATAATTTAATAACTTTAACTATAATTATAGCCCTAAAATAGCTATAGCCCTTATCGCTAAGTTCTTAGCTATAAAGGAGGCTAATAATACTAAGGTTAATTTCCTTATTTAATAGCTTTTATATACTACTAATATAAGTTTAGGAGATCTAGTTTTAACGCTTTATAATATATAAGATACTCTACCTTATAATAGAGCTAAACGCTAACAATAATAATAATAATATTACTAATATAATAGCAAATAAGAAAAAGAAAGCTAGTTAAAAAGCCTTTGCTTAGCTTAGTATATTACTCTTCCCCTAAGTAAAAGCTTAACTTACTTTTTATTTTAATAGTTTAGCTCTAGTGTTTTTTGTATTTCTTAATCACTAAGGGATATATCCCCCTAAATTAATTATTTATACTAGCGTATGCTTTTCCTTTTCTTATTATATACTTTTCTTTATAGTAAAAGTATTATTTAAAGTGTTAATCTCTAAAGTAATAAATATTATAATAAATAAAATATAATAATAAATATCTTAGGAAATAAGCTAGTAAGATTATATATTATACTTTAGGAAATATATTTATATAATCCTTTATGTGTTAAACCTATCTTTTAACGTAGAAAATAGCTTTATTAGTTAATATTAATATTTTTAATGTCTTATTTAGAAGCGCTTTTATTATAATATCTATAGGGTTATCTTTTCTATTAATTTATTTAATTTTAGTAATCTTATAAGTTTTATAAGACTAGTATAACGCTATTAAATTAATTATTAAACGCTTTTCTATAAACCTTCTTAGTTAGACTAGGTATTAGTATAGTAATCTTAAATTTATATAGATAATTAACTTTAGCACTCTTAACTTAAGCTATTATATAATTATATTAAGCATATAGTTTAATATATAGCTAATATTAAAACTAGTTATTATACTATAGATTTTACTTGTTAAAACACTCCTTATAATTTATTTATATTTTATAAAGAACTAATAGATAATATTTTTAATTAGCTTAAAATTATTTAGTTATTCTTATACTCTTTTATTATTAAGAATAATTATATATTTAATCTATAAATTTAGGTCCTTATTATTAGCGAAAGAGTTATTTATAAATATATATAATCTAGTTATTTCTAGCTTAATATATATATATTTAAGCCCTTTAATACTATTATTAATCTATTATTAAATATATTTATTAATTATATTAATCTCTAGTTTCTTAAGTTTTAACTCTTATATTACTATAGTAAAATTAAACGTTATTTCTAGCTAGTAAATAAATATAATATAAGCTCTTTAAGCTTTTTACTCGATAAATTACTTTATTATATTCTTTATTATAAATTATAAGCTCTAGTCTTTTTACTTAATTCTTTTATCTAATTATAATAAAGTCTTTATTTAAGCTTATCTAGTAATTATTAAAGTTATTTTTTATATTAAGTATTAATAATAATCTTAGTTTTGCCTTAAAGCCTATTTTAACAAGTTTTATTTCTTTCTTTTATAAGAAGTCTAAGCTATTAATATTAAGTGTATTATTTATTTATAGATTAATTAGGTTAAACAACTTTTTTAGCTTTATAATAAATAAGTATAAGTTATATCTAAAGATCTTTATATCTAGCTTTTAATAATAATACTTATTATATATTATAAATTAATATAGTCTTATTTTAACAAGCTTATAAAGTAGCTTTATAACTTTAAGAATTATATTTTCTAAGTATTAATTATATAATTTATATAATAAATATAATAAAACTATATATTAAAGATCTAATTTTAATTAAGTATAAGCTTATATAATATCTTATAATATAACTTTAAATCCTTTTAATATTATAGTTAATATAAGTGCGAAGATTAGTCTCTAGTTATAATAAAGGATTATAAGCGCTTATATAAGGAGTATTTACTTCTTGTTATTATTATAGCCTTAAGCTATAAGGCATAATTTCTTATATAGCTTTATAGTCCCTTACCCTTTAACTTTATAAATAAGCTTATAACTAAAAATCTTAATATCTTTTAGATTTTTTATTAAAGAAATTACCTTAAGTATTTTAGCTATTATTAAGGACTAAATTTTAGCTTAATTAAAGAGTTTAAATAATACTTTAATAATTTTAATAGCTCCTTTTGCCCTAAGACTAATAACTTATTTATATAACTTATATTCTTTTTTCGTTATAAATATAACTATTTTTATAAGCGTATTACTTTATATTATATACTTTATTATTATATTTAAATAAGTCTTTTTTATATAATTTAATAGTCTTTTTTATTTATATTAAGGTAATAGCTTAGGGTACTTAAAAGATATACTTATTCTAATCTCTTTAAAAATAGTTTATTATTTTCTAAATATATTATATAACTTAATTATTATAGTCTAGAATATAACTAGTTTATTAATAATATTAATTATAATATCTTTATTTAATACCTTAAGTACTTTAAAAGGTCTTTATTATTAGTATAGGCTCTCTTACTATACTAAAATTAAGCTTTTAAGTATAAGTATTTATAAAAGGGTTTTATCTATCTTTAATTTATTTTATATATTAATAACTTTTTTAATATATTTTTTAGTTATAACCTTTTATAGCTTTATTAATATTTTTTTATATATTTTTATATATTATAATTAGCTTATTAAAAGTAATAAGTTTATAAAAATTTAGGGATAAGTATTAAATATTAAGAGTATTAATACTAGATTATTAGGTCTAGTTATTATATTAATAACACTTAAAGCTATTTAAAGTACTTCTTTAATACTTTTTCCGCTCTTTTTAAGGATAATATTATAAACTCTTCTTAGACTTTTATATATTTTCTTAATCTTTTTAATACTATAATATATTTTAATTAAGACTTATTAATAAGTAATTTTAACAAGTTTTACTTTAACTTTAAAGTAATTAAAGGTAAAGTTAATACCTAAGTCTATAATAAAAATATCTAATAGATCTAGATATATATTTATCTAATATTTTTTTAATATATTTTATATTATTTTAATAGTTATATTCTTTAGAAAGTTATTAGCTTAAAATCTTATACTTATATAGATTATATAAAGTATTAATTTCTTACTAAAGTATATTATATTAATTAAGATCTTATAGTTAAAGTCTACTTCTTTATAAAGAGTAAACTTAAAGCGTTTAAAGGCGCTTTTATACTTCTAGTAAAAGTAATAAAAGTAGTTTATAAACTTAAGCGCGTTTATTTCTACTTTATAGCTTATTTTTATAAAAAACTTATATATTTTACCTATAAAAGGGTAACTAAAGTATTTATATATATATTTAAGCTCTGTCTTAATTAAGAATATTATTCTTATAAGCTTATTAATATTATTTATACTTATTTTTATTCCTTTTAGGTAAAATTATATATATTCTTATTTATAATAGATTAAGACATATATTTTATTAGCTCTTATTAGCTTATTCTTAATATTATATAGCTTTATAAAAATATTATTTATATTTTTTAAATATAATAAGAATAGCGTAAGTACTTTTATTATATAAAATATAATTTAGCTAATTAAGGTATTAATAATTATAGTCCTAATAGATTTAAGGGGATTTTTACTATTAAAGTAGATATATATTTTACTAGCCTTATTTTTGTTTAAAGAGATTAAAAAAAGTTAATATTAAAAGGCTTAAAACTATTTTATATTAGTGATTAACTTTTTTATAGTATTAGTATTAGGTATAATTCCTTAAAATATAACTTTAAAGTATTTATTAAGTATAAATACTTTATTAATATATTTTTCTTAATTAGATTAATAATAGTTTAGTAATATATTTCTTATTTTTACTTATAAGGTATATTAAAATATTAAGTCTATAAGTTAAGCTATTATCTTTTATTATTAACTACTTTCTTCTTTATTTTTTTTCTTACTTAAGAGATTATCTAGATTATTTAAATATTATTCTTCTAAGAATATCTCTTATAAGGATAGTCCTTTAAATATTATAAGATATACTTTATAATTTTACTTAAGCTTATTTTTAAAAGATTATTAAAGCTTTTATTCCTCTTTTACCTTAGCTTATTTAGCTTTAATATAGTTCTTAAAATAATACCTAATCTTTTTATAATACTAATATTTATTAGTTTATTTCTTTTTATTTAAGCTTTACTTATTAGTTTAAAATAATCTTTAGTTTTAAAAAGGACTTTTTAAGCACTTATTAGCATATTAAAATTATTAGTCAATAAAAAAGCTTTTTATAATAGATAAACTAATATTTTTTATTATTTAAAAAGCGCTATAAAGCAAAGAATATAAGTCTTTAAAGCTTTTTTTTAGCTTAAAAAGGGTAATTAATAGCTTTTAAATACTTAAAATAATTCTTAGAGTTATATTTATAAGCTATTATTCTGATTAATATTTCTTACCTAGAGTTTTTTAGTATAATTATAACTTATTAAATAATATTTAAAATACTTTTTAATTACTTTTTTTAGTTATTTTTAGCCTTATTCTTAAGATATTAAGTATTAATAAGTTTTAATTATTATAATATAAAGCTTTATTTATCTTTATATTATAGTATTATTTAATCTTTATATATAATATAATAAATAATTATTTTACATTTATATAGTAAAAGAAATATTATAAAGCCTCTTCTCTTAATAATTAATTAAATATATTATAGAGTTATAAAAGGTAAATCTTATACCTTTTTAAGTATATTAGGAATTATTTTACCTTAGGATTTAATATATTATACTAAGTTTTAGTCTATGCATTTCTTTCTTTTTAGATCTTTAAGAATAACTATAATATATTTATTTTAATCTCTTTTATTAGGGATATTAATAGGAATAGTATTTATTAATCTTATTCTTCCTAGTATAAATTAATCCCTTATTAGCCTTTTTATTAATTATTTCTTATAATATTATAACTTATAACTATTTATAAGGTCTTTATATTTCTTCTTTACTATTAAATATATCCTTAGAGTTAGGGTTATAAGAGATAATATTATAAGAATCTTTTATTTAAGGGGTAAGTTATATAAGGTTTATACTAGGTATTTAAAGCTTTTAATTAGCTTTTAATAACCTTAAATAAACTTATATTAGATTATTTTAATAGATTTACTAGTTATAATTAGTCTAATCTAGCTTATTAGCCTACTTAACTATTTTATTAATTCTAGCCTTATTTTTATAATAAGATCTATACTAAGGACTTTTAACAAGCTTTTATTCTTAAGGGTCTTAGTTCTTTCTTAGTTTAAATTATGCTTTTTATATTTAAAGTCTTACTTTTAATTATTTAATAAATCTTTATAATTATCTTATTATTAAAATCTTAAATTATATATTCTTATAGGGTCTTTAAGATTAACTTTGTTTTAGATTTTTATATTAGGAGCCCTTAATCTTTTAAAAAGGTTGTTAGTATTTGTTTAATCTATTTGCTTAGCTTTTTAAAGTAGTTAGTCTACTATCTTTTAAAGTCCTTTTAAAAGTAGCTAAGGAGTTTAAATCCTTATAGGTTTATATAATTATTTATATACTTAAATAAATAAGATATTATTTATATATTCTTCTACTCTCTTAAAGTTATTTTTAAGTCGATTAAATATAATAATTATAAGACTACCTCTTAGTTAATAATCTTTTAATCTTAGATTATTAACTCTAACTACTTTAAGATATTAATAACTTCTACTTTCTTACGCTCTTCTTAAATAAGTTTAACCTAGCGAGGAGTTATTTTACATATTAGCTATAGTATTTATATATATATAAGATAATTGTTTTTATAATTAAGGCAAAGTCCTAATTCTTATTTAGGGGCGGCCCTTTATCTTAATTACTTATTCCTAGAGATCTTTAATTCTGAATTTTAGGGCGGCAATCTCTTAAAAAGTATTTGTAAGCTTCCCTTAGCTGTTTTATATCGCTTTGTAAACGATACTAATTAGTGTTTGGTAAACGTATAAGATCTTATAAGCAAAAGCAAATAAATAAATAAACTGGTAAAACTATAACTAGTCTTCTGGTCTCTGTTTGTCCTAAGAGCTAGGGAGCTCTTAGGACAGCTTTTATATACTCCCATTGATCACATAATAAGAACCCACGTGATCAATAGGATCCTAATACTACAGATCCTCCACAGCTCGGCACAGCTCGCCAGCGCTGCGAACAGCCATTCCAACATTGAGCCTAGTTTTGACTTGTTCGAAGGGGATTGGGACCTACTTCCGATGCCTCCAGAAGGTATCGGCGAAATACATCAGCGGAATGAGTTTGCTTCACAGTCAACTCTGGAGCAGGTACAAACACATTCGAGCCTGGGTTTTAAAGATATCGCAGTCATCGTGTGGCCTAGTTTCTTTGCTTTTCAGAGCGGTGAGCCAGAGCATCTCCAAAGGGGCTTCGTGCTGAACAGAGTGCAGGTTAATGCAGCATGGAACGAGATAAATGCCCAGCGCGGGATTGAAACTCGTCGGGAGGGATGGATGATTGCCCGTCGAAGACGACAGAGGCTCAGACTTCTTTTGCCTTGAGGAACAAAAGGATTCTTTTTCCGCGGGTTCGAACTAGGGCCATAAAACGGTCCGTGCCTAGATGCCCTGCAAGCCTTAATTTATCTACACGCCTTAAAAAGCCACACTTTCGAGCCTTAACATAACCCGAATCGCCAATTAAAAACGCCTATTAAGGCAAGCCCCGAACGGGGCTGAGATGCGATTTTTGCGGCGAGCGCAGCGAGGCGCGAAATCGTGTGTAGGCCCGTCTGTTCTGGTTAAAGAACTCTGGGCCTAGGCTTTAAGAACAAGTGCTTTGCTTCTCAAGACGGGTTACTTTGATACTTTACTTAGCTCGTCTGGCCGGGCTCGTTCCGAAAGGTTTTCGAGTCCTAGCGTCGCATGCTTATTACACAGCCGCCTATACGGAAGCTAGGGCTCTTCTACCGATGGAACACTGTCACATTTAGAAGTGTCTATACGGAAGTATGGCAATTCAACGGCGACGACGACAGAGCTGGATCATCCCAAAGGCGTCCCCAAAGATCTGGTCTTTCAAAATATAGGTCCCAAGTTTCAGTCCTAGAGCGCGCCATACCTTTTAAGGAGCCAACGCGAGATGGGGTAGATGGTGTACGTATGGGAACTATTTACGATATCCCTCAGTGGCTTTCTACCGGAGACAACAGCTTGTCCTGCTGGCGGGTACTGTGGACATTCCCCTCCGACCCACAGGATCTAGTAGCACCGGGTGCAACAGAAGACGCTTTTCTGTATGGGGAGAATGCGGAACAGGTCCGGTTGATACTGTCGGACTTATTTGATCAAGTAGACGGCCCGGTCATCCGGATCAGCCGCTGGCAAGGATTGATGATGAAACTAATGCTGGCGACATGAAGTTTCAGCTGCGATTCTCCTTTCCAGCCGGGAGTGGGTTGAAGTACGCACAATACTGGTCTGGTGTTTATGGAAATCTCGACATCATGACGGGATATACTCTGCAAGATATTGAGGCACTGGATAAGGAGCTTGATGAAACGGACGGGTCGTGACCCATAACTTCCGAGGAATAAGAGTCTCAAGTATCGGTTCCACGGGTAGTACTGCTTATAACACTATCTCATATGGAGCTTTTGACTCCGATAGCTATCAAATCGCCGAAATCATGCGTACATATCCATAAATATTGACCTAGAGGGGTTGTATCTCTAGCCATATAGTGGAACAAACTTATTTCATTTGATCGATATCTACAGCCCTTCGAGGCAACGCGAGATGGTTTCGCAGATATCCTCTCTAGCCCGAGTCTTCTGGGCCTGCCCGAGCGGCCCCTCAAATGGGACACGGTTCCTCAGTAACGGAGGCAAGAGCGCCCAGGGGCGGATACAGTGGTACATCTCGTCCAGCTGCGAGATGGTCATCAGCAGCCGGCTCATGCCCGCCTTCTCGCGCAGGCTGGGCGCGGCGCGGATGAGACACTCGGCGGAGGGCTGGCGCGAGAAATCAAGCAACCGCGCGGCCAGCCCCACCGCGATGGCGGTGGAAATAGAGGTCCCCGAGTCGCTCGGGCTACCAGGAGAGACGGCGACGTTCTCCCCGAGGATGGCAAGGTTGGGGAGCGCGGATCCCGCGCCGGGGTTGAGGCTACGCGAGTTCTTGATGCCGCCGTCGGTGGAGAACATGCAGAGCACCTGATCATGGTGCCGCGCCGGATACGCCACCTCGCCTGCATTGCTATCGTTGGAGGCTGCGGCGAAGAAGAGAATCTTGTGGGTCAGCGCCAACTTGATCTGATCCAACAGCTCCTGGTTGTGCTCGCGAAACCCGCAAGCCATGCACACGATGTCGATGTTGTTTTCGATGCTCCAGCCGATAGCCTGTGGGGGGTTAGTTGCCATTTCCGATATTGGGAGAGAGAGAGAGGAATACCCCATGTTATGGGCAGGGAGGGTAACGTCATACCTGGGTGGCAAGATCCTGGGTGTTGTGGCTTTCCTCGTCCCAGTCGAATATCCTAAGCGCAAATACTTCGGCCGGCTCACAGACTTGGAAGATGAGGTTCAGAGACTTGGTCCCATGGCCGCTATTGTCACGCATCTGTGAGTCGTCGCCATCCACAAAGTCGCGGTACCCAGCCAGGTCCAGGGCCACCGCATCCTGCGGGTCGACGCCCGTGTCAAGCACCGCAATCCGAACCTTACGATAAGAGTCACCAGGTTCAGCTTGGAGCACATGGTTGAGACTGTCGAGACGCTTGAACCACATGCTGGACGATGTGGCATTGGGCAGATGGCTGGCTAGGGGCTGAGTCTGCGGATTGGAGAGTCGTATCGGCAGCTGCGGAAGTGTCCCTATGGCTTGCATCGGGGCTGGGGAAGGGGTGGGTAAGCATAGCGGCCTAACCTTGTGTGGCTTGAGCATTGAGATATAGTTTTCGAGAGGGTTGACAAGCTCTTGGAGCGCATCGCGGATGCGGTCTTCGTCCCGGAAATGAGGCATGAAGTGCTTCTGCGGTTGCAGGCACTGCATGATGATGTTCTCGAGTGGATCCGGTGTATCTTCAAATACGTCCCTGTCCTTGATAATAGAGCGGCAGATGTTGTAGTTTGTGTTGATGTTTGGCCGTCCATGTAGACAGAACTGGGGCCATTGGTCCCACAGGCTCTCGATTGATCTCCCCAACTCGATCTCGAGGAGCATCATTCCCAGTGCAAAGATCTTGGGCAAGCTATGTGCTTGGATCTGACCCTCGAAGCTCGATGGGGTGCTCTGGTCAGCATGGCAGGGCATGGTTAGGAGAGGCTCGTTGACGAAGATCCCGGCCACATCAAAGCCCTGCTCGACGCGCTGCTCGAGCAGAAACTGCACACTGTCCTTGGTCCAGGGTTCCGTCATCCAGCGCGAGCTGTAGAGCTGCCACACCGCCTTGGCGATGAGACAAGCGAGGACCGGCTTTAGCTTGCCCGTCAGCTGCTGGGCACACGTCGTCAGGAGCTGGCCCAGGGATATGGTGGGGCTGGATGGGACCCAAGTCCGGCCCAGGTCCCCTGGCCCCTGGAAGCGCAGGGTATCGCCGGCCAGCAGCAGGCACAGACCGGCCTGGCTTCGCGTTGAGATATATTCGCAGAATTTCTTCCTATCGATGGCCACCTCGGCCGGCAAGACGCTGCTCTTTTCGTCGCTGAATCGCCTGTGTGTTGTTCAGCAACAAGGCTTCTTGATACTAGGCAGTCCTAGGCATACTGACACATATTGGGGGATAGAGATATGCGTGTCCTGCCAGCACGACAGCATCTCGGGTTCAAGCTTGTGGGGGTGATCCAAGAACAGCATGCCCAGGCTAACCTTCGAGTCTGCCTTTGTGAGACTGTGGAGGCGGACCTGCGCAACTACCTGGCCACAGAGGCTGCCCATATCCTCGGAACAGTAGCTGCGGAGCGCCTTGAGGAGGGAGTCCATCTCTCTCTGGAATTCCTGACGCCCTGTTGGGGGTAGATCGCTGCTGGAGGGTGAGATGTCCACCCCGTCCAACGCTGGCGTCACAAAGGCTCGCAGTGCATCTAAGACCTTCTTGCGCTCCTTTCTGGCCTCGGCTGTCCGGTCGCTAGCAATGCTACGTAGACTCTGCGTTGTAGCGTGGCTATTGACCCAGGGGCGTGTCACTGGTTTCTTTGGGCGATGAACATCCGTTGACCGCGCTGGTCGTGGTGCGGGCTTGCCGGCCACGCGTTGGTCCTTGAATAGCCCGACCACGCGACGCAATCCACACAGAACCTCGAGATGGCCAAGCAGCTGGCCAATTTCTCTCTGCGTGGAGGCATTGTCGTTGGGCGACGACTCAAGCCACTCGACAACGTCGCGAAGCGCCACCTTCAGCGCCGAGCAGAACTGGATGCACTGCTTCTCCTTGCACAATACTTCCGCCGCCAGTCGTATGTGCTCGGCGCCTTCAATAGCAACCTGCCGCTGTGACATCGAGGGCAGCGGGATGAGGGATTCATGTCGCGGCCTCGGTTGGTCGACGACGAGGCTATATGTTGCGACACTGTGGGTGTGACCGTACTACTGCAGAGACTCAGCCGCACCAGGGTTTGCCATCACGTGCAACTGGCAGGGGCAGGGGATTCGCCCTCACAACACTTTTAGCCTGGTTGGGGTTCCCCTCCCCTCCACCCTGAAGTATCAGGGCCAGAGGGAGCTTTCGTCGCACGCAAATTACCAAACTAAGCGAGGAAGCAAAGTACCAAAGCAGCAGCCGGAAAACGAAGAGACAAGTGTCAGTTCGTGCAGCGGCCAACGTAACTAGTCGGCGCCCGTGAACCCAACCAAGTGGCCAATCGAGACCAGGAATGCAGATCCCGCTCATGCGACGCCAAGATCAATGCGGGCTACCTAGCTCGCGGTCATGTAAATACATGAGGGATTAGCAGTGCGTAAGCTTTTATGTTACATGCGCCAGCCGTGGAACTGTTTTGACTGGCTGTTCTGCTGACCAACGAACTTTTCCGCACATATTGCCCCTACACCATACGGCATGGAGGATGCTGAGAGAAAATGACTTGGTGGGATCCATTACAAACGTTTGCTGCAAACCTTGGATACAGGTGACTTGAACCGCCGTGGCCTTCAAGAGCCTAGAAGCCTTGGAGCCTAGTTTGGTGAACACTTATTAGGTAGGCACTTAGGTACCTAGTTAAGTTGAATAAGCGTGGATCCATCCCGAAGTTGGGGCAACATCCGCCTTTCAGAGGTAACCAACCAAAGGAGATAGGATTGATACAATACGTCCACTTTTCCCGCCTTGTGCTACAATAAGCCGGAAATGTTAACAAGTTTGGCCATGCCCCTTTTTTCTCAGCATGTCTCACAATAAGCTGCCCAATCAACCAATTAACCGCCCCAAAGTTAAATATGAATATAGGCTTGGCATTTCTAAACCAACTTAATTATACGTGCCGCTTCTACTACCTGCCTATCTAGCTTGAATCAATGCCGAGTCCGATGGGTAGAGCCCGACAGGAAAGCGAGAGTCTAGTGTTACTATGGAATTTGCTGTGGACGTAGGCGAGTTACAGTCGGAGATAAAGGAGTTCCAGGCATTAAGTGATGTTGGGCCGACTAGAAAAAGTCTTTGCAGCTCCACCATCCGACAAGCAAATCACAATTTTGAGCACTGCAACAGTTATCCTAAACCTGAGCAATGATTAGAAAGATCTACTAAACTCCGCCATTTCAACCGTCAAGAAATAGCTACTCTCTGACTCGGTCAGCTTTTCACTCACCTCTATCACTGTTATCCCCTCAATCAAACAGGTGAGTTTCGAACCTTCGTATGCCATGACTACAGAAGAGGTGATTAGTAATGGTGTGCAATTATGTGGTAAGATAAATGCCTAGAGAGTCCAATACCTCCCTTTACCGTGGTATCGCAGTAACGTTCCGCTGGAAGTGGCGTTAAATAACAAATATCTATCGTGTCAGTTAGTCAATAAACCACTTAACTGCTCATCAAATTATGTACTAGTCACAGCCAACATGGTGATCTATAGTGTCTTATTTCGGATTTCGCCATTTAGAACGGCTATAGAACAAATTATTATGATACAGTACGGAGCATTCCTAATGATTTACCTAGTTAGGATAGTATATCAACTTGTTAGACACTGTCTATTAGAACCACCAGAGTTACAACAAATTGAGGCTGATACAGACAGAGATGATACATTATCGTCTCTCTATATAATATATTTGACGTTAGACTGTAGATGTTAAGATCTCTATCCTACTGTAATACTGTTTGGAAAAATCATAAATGGCCCCTAGAGCTTAGATACCGGCAATAGGGACCGAATAACAGCCTTTTACTTCTATGGCTCTAGAATACCATTCTTCAAGATAAAGGCGCGAAGATCCTGTTAGGATTGGTCACTTCCTCCCCTCCTTGAAGTCTGCTATACGGAAGTATTAAGTTGCAACCGCCTACAAATAAAAGCAGGTTCAAATAAGTCATTCAGGTCATCTTAAAACTCGGTGTTTTCAGTAAGGATAATGTCGCAATGCCATTTTATTAGTAAACGCGAGATACGGTGGGTCGGTTACACGTCCATGTCACCCTCCGCGATTCGATGTATAGCATCTAAGCCAGAGGAGAATAGTTTACTCCGTACCTGAAAGAAACAATCATAGAAATCTTTTGCTTCTGTGGTTAAACTGTGTGCTTAGCCCAGACCCTTGCAGGGATATCATAATGCTTAGCTTGACTTACCATCTTTCCTAGAGAAATAGAAAGTGATCGCCTTAGCCCGGTGTATGAGATATCGGTCTCGGTCGGTGGTTCCCAGTGACCTGATCTCGACTTCCTTTTGATTTGGTGATAGTGTAGCGTGTCGAGTTGGATTCAAATTTAGTTCCTCCAGTTCGTCCTTTCTATTTAAGAACGTCAGAGTAGACTGGAGGGGAGGAATGATTGAGCCATCAGGCGCCATTTCTCGCTTCTCCCATAGCCGGACCACTTTGAATCTCGCAAGAGTCTCGGGTATTATGCCATTTTTGGATATCCGCTCTGGCAAGAACTTGGCTATCAAGTCCTGCTCCCAGAGACTACTGATAAAGTAGTCTAGATCCTCCACTCGTTCAAATTCGAACACCGGGACATGCTGGCAGAGCTGGAATCCCGACTCAGTACATATGATGAACTTTTGCGGTTTATCAAAGCGCAACCGACGTGCATCTATAGCCTCATCAACCAGCGGGAGTACATTACTGGGAGCTTGAAGTCATCTAGTCAGATATTTACAGAAATTGAGGCCGATGGGCATGGTCAGTACTTACTCCGATGAGCGACGTGAATGTCCCCAGAGACGTTCTGGTACAGAAAGACCCGAGACACATCGTCTCGGTATGTTGCGTTCATTAAATTAACTTTTATCCTCTGCACTGGTGCTTCTGTGCGGATCTGCTGTCTGTGAAGGTAAGTTGGTCAGTCTTGGAAGCTTGAACCTATAAGCGATTTCACTCACAAGGTGATCTCTGCATCTACTCTACGATGCACCGTGGCTCTCCGTTGTTCCTTTCCACCAAAAAGAGGAAATATAGATGTTGCTTGCTCTGAAGGAGGAAGCAACAGAAAATCTGTGGGTCGGTTGAGCTCCCTGTGGGTAATCATTGAGTTAGCTAATCCAAATGCCCCCAAGCGCTAAGATTGAAGATGACTACGGACTTTGGCTGAAAGGCCAGATTTACACTTAGCTGTAGACGAACAAGCTCGACATCAATATTGTCAATCAATTGATTTAACTCGGTCTCAGCCGTGGCGGGCCATGTGAAAGGCGTTGAAATAGTCGTCTGCTGAGCCGGTGGAACGTAGCGGTCAAGCACGCGGCCACAGTTCTCCAAGTGACTTTTCAGACCTTCTAGCTTATCTAGCTGTTTGGTCGATATTTTACCATTGCCAAAATGAATAAATTTCAACAAGACGTACAGCTTCCACAGGGCCTCGGGCACCATGCTAGCGTGTATGTCGCGGAAACAGTTCACTCGCGATTGTGACGCGGCAAGGAGCCGGGCAAGTTGGGAGGGGGCAACAGAGAGGAAAAGGTTTCCTTCGAGTTGTACCGGTATCGAGTCGTACTTCTGTTTGGAGTCTACAGACATTTCGGTCGCGGCTCCAGCCCCGATAGCAAGTTCGTGAACCGTACTGGCGGCTAGAGCCGGCCCTGAGCGGGTTGGGCTAGTCGCGGGAGCTGTCATTTCGATTCGCACTTCAGTCCCAATGGATGCCTGCTGGGCAGCTGGATCAGGAACTGATGATTCGATAAACTTTTCCAGCGTGCCTGTAGCTTCAATGATTTCGATTCGTATATGATCCCAAATTTCCGGGTTCGTCATGACGTCGCCGTCATGTTGCTGGTCTAAAATTGTGTCTAGTCTCGCCAAGGATTGCGCGATTCGGCTGTCAACATCTCGTTGAGCTCCCTCAGACCACGACTCTAGACTGCTAGAAAGGTCCTTGGCGGCCTCTAAGACGAGCGCATGGATGGGTTCGGGGGCGAGCGGCATATCGGAGGAAGAGTGGCGGGGCCTGACGGAGGATTTGCTCGTGGGAATATCAAGGATGTTGAGCTCACGGCCGGTGGTGGGCTCGATTGTGGAGGGCTCTTTGGAGTTGTGCGAGACTACGTAACCATTGAGGATGTAGTAGTACCAGTACCGCTTGCCGGGCTCAAGGAAAGGCTGCTGGAAGCGGAACGTGCCCTTCCATTTGTCTGATCGGGACGAAGACTTGGTCTTGGACAGGGGGAGCGGGGTAGCGTAGTTATCCCAGGAACCAAGAAGCTGAACGACCTTGACACCGGAAGAAACACGAAGGGAGAAAGAAAGCTGAATTGCGCCGCCCGCGGTAGCTAGAAATGGAAAAACTTCGATTTTTAGTAGATTATCGCAGTGTTTCATTATGTTCTTGACCAGATCGGGGAGGTTGATAGCGTCTCCCCATGGATCATCATCATCATCATCATCAACGATCCCGAGCATTTCCGAGACAGCCAGTGGATGCTGTTCTCTAGAGCCTACGGACGCCCTCGTCCTAATGCTCTCATTAGAATCAGGACCTAAGGCTTCCCACGGCAGAGCTTGAAGCGCAAAGGAGTGCAAGTGTTGCGCAATGTGGTCATCGACCTCAACCTGCATGAGCTGGTAGCTATGGGGACACAAAGGACACGAAACTGGCTGAACCATGGTTCTCTGGCTCGCCTCAGCCAAGATTGGCAGCTCCGCTTCATCAAACTGCCCCGGATGCCGGGACCACATGTGCGCGTGCCACTCGGTCTCTCGGTCGAATTGGAATTCGTCTTGCTCGGGCGTCGTCGAGGTGTGGCAGCAGGTGGCGCAAACCCAGTGGGCGACACTATGGCACTTGCTCAGGTGCGCCTTCCACTCGTCTGTCGTGCCATATAGAGCATCTGGCGTCTCACACTCAGCGAACACGCATACGTACGGACTGAGGTCTTCAGCAACGTGACCCCTGTTTAATATCGTTAGTGGAAAAGGATATCCCTGTAGATGACAAACGAAACATACCGCCATTTTCTGTCCGAATTCGCGTACGATGCGTCTAGGGGCTGAGCGCAGAGAGGACAGCGAAAGTCACCGTTGGCAACCGAGCATTTCGGATAATCGTGCTTGAAGACGGCATTCGAGACGCGAGTGGTAACCGACTTGGCACCGGTCCGCTGATTTCTTGAAGGTAGCTCAAAGCTGGATCCAATTCCCGTGGCAGATTGTGACACCGACGTGCCCATGGTGGATCCCGCAGCCGGGATGAGGCGTTCAATTGTGCCAGGAAGCTGGTGATGGACGTCTGGACTGGAAACAGGGGTCGTAACTGGCGCTACTACCGGTATATTCCGCGACAAGGCCGCGTGCTCTTCGACAGCAGAATGACTTGTATGCATGGCTTTCTTCATTAGTTTTGCCCGATACACGTCGATTCGATTGCGCCTGACTATGTTGGCGTCGATTACGCGACGCTGAACAAGCGACAATCTGCTGTGATCTCGGAATTTTGCGCGAAAGATGAGCTCTAGCTTGGCCCAGTCAAGGCGCTCATCAGCTGCGCGGCGATTCTGGATCCAGCTCAAGAGGTGCGTTTCTAGGGGACCCATCAAGATGAGCCAAGACAAGTAGTCTCGAAAAGGTGCAAGATGAGCTTGTCTCTGTTCTAGAAGCTGGTCGGCCCGTTGATGTCTGAACTTGGTGCCAGACTTTCGAATTCTTGCTGAGATGCGGGATAAGAGCTCCAGAGCGGTATGTATGTAGTACATTTGCTCTTCGAGCTCCGACACTTCCTCGTCGTCACTCCCGATCCCAGTAGTGGATGGTTCTGCAGAGTGCATGCCTAAGGGATCCTCGAGGGGGTTCGCTAAGATTCCGCGTTAGATAGCAAGGGTTCCGGAGCAGCATCCGAAACAAAATGTCTAGCATCATCTATGTAGGAGCAGCCGTACTAACCGATATCAACACAGTTGGATAGCGACTCCGCTAAGCCATCGAGAAGGTCGATAATCTCGTCGCGTACATCCTCTCGCGACCGCACCCGATAGTCCAAAGACGAGTGGCCACTCTTGGCCGCGCCAATGCCGAGGGACCACCAGTTGAACTTTGCCGACATCTGGTCGGCCCAGTCGCCGCCAGACAGGGCCGGGAGGAGCTGGCATTGCTCAAACAGAATCCCGCACGCCTTAACTTTATCGCGGATGTCGGTGGATATGTCGAGCTCCTGCTCCAGATGGAAAGCCTGCATATTTTGCTGAAATACCCCAGGTAGCTCAGCCTGCCCCGAAACAGGGATACGCGCCTGCTCGGACATCGAACTTGGCCTTGGTTGGGGCGAAGAGATAGGCTCCCTGGGCCTTGCCTCATTATCATTGTCTGGATCCCCGACGTTCGCCATGTCTAGAGGTGCCCTCGCCGAGGTGGCAGGGTCGTGCGATTTCACACGGCGACCACCGTGGCTCGGCTTGCGTCCCTCGGAGCGGCGGCGTACTGCATATGGGATAAGACCAGTCGTCAGCTACAGCTAGATGGCTGCGAGGCTTTTCTGCTCAGCCGCATGATGTGCGGGGGGAAGCAGCTTTTCAGACAATTAGGTGCTAGTCACGTGGGTTCGCATTGCGCCTGCATAGAGTATCCCCACAGAAACCCATGTTAGGCTTCTCATGAAAGAAAGTTGATTATGGATGTGAGCCACGGGCAGAGAATATTGTGACAGCTGTAAGCGAGCCGTTAGATTAATCGCCGTCTATCTAGAGACCTGTGTTAATGGCCAGAGAAACTCGGTTGTTTCAATACCCGTTTGCTCATCCTGCTATCACCACGGTGTGCTATTTCCCTCGGCCTCATGTAATGCTAACTTGTAAGTGTATGAGTCCTTTGCCATTTCGTGAAATTTGTGTCCCGACGAAAGTTCTTAGGGGCGCCGCGTCGCACCAAGCTAGGCCAAGCAGGTTCCTTGTCCTGACATTTTCATCCCGTAGCTGGCCTGTGGGATGGGAAAGGATTGCGCAATCTGCGGGACCATCTCTCGTCTTCGCCGTTTTCAAGAAACTGACGGGTCTTATCCCCAGATTACCGCATGATCTAGTCTGGTAGGAGCTTCCAAACTCTGGTCACCCTCATGCTCCTCGTCGGCGAAGAAGCGCAATCCCACAGTTTCATCACCCGCGTAAATTCGAGTAGTGATGGCGGTCCTCTCATTGACAAAAACCTCAAACACTGAGTTGTCACGCCAGACGCGGATCTCCAAGGATTCGGTCTCCGTTTCTCCGCTCGCGTGGTCAACAGTGGTGAAAAGAGTATGCGCAGCTGTCTCCGGCGCCGAATTTATGTGCAGGGCGGAATCAGGGGTATCGAAAGCAGGACGTTCGATGGTGAAGGTCTCCGTATTCGGTTCGAAGTAGATGGCTGTCTCTTTAGAGAAGTCTGGTAGATATCTTGTCAGTGGAGTGTTCTCATTCTCATATCGCGAGGGCGGAAGCTTTCCAACCTTTGCGATGGCCAACACGGAATCCAGTTTTCTTGCATTTCCTCGAAACCTTGATGCGGCAAAACAACTCCCAGGTCTTTGAACTAATTTCCTGTGCCAAGACTTCCGTTCCTGATGGTTCAAGAGGCCGTGGAGGAAGATACAAGAGTCGCACGCCCGGCCGGGTCCGTGACCTGTTCACCACTCTGCTATCAGGGATGCTTGTCAAAGTCCGAACCGTATAAGTCCCAAGCCCATCTGGCATTGCCTCAACAGAAGTGATTGAAGTGATATCGGATTTCCAAGCTCTTGATACTCTCCGGATAGATGTCAGTTGTAGTCTGCGAGGGAGAGACAGCATGCCACTCCAGTTTTGTTGGTGTCGCAGTGTGTCGGACAGATCGTCCTCGGTGATCCAGCCCCAGACGATGTGAGATTGCGTGACAGGGTCGAAAAATGAGTTTGCGGCGTAGTAGCAGCCATGGTCCAGATATCCGCCGAACGAGTAGTCCATGACTGGCTTCCTCTCTCCTGCCTGGTCAGCTTCTTTGGCTTTTAGAAGTCCCGCCATCCAAAGCTGACATCTTGGAGGACGTTTCAGTGCACCAGCATATTCACTAGGATCAGCACCTCCCGCGTCAATACATCCCTCTGTCCCCATTATAATAAAATCCCTAGTGAGATGCCAGTCAAGACTGTCGTGGAGAGTCACAAAGTTGGTGACTTCCCAGTTCCTTCCCAGATCACCGGACCACCTCGAAGGTCTCATGTTTAGTCCAACATCGACAAGTGGTCCGAGGTACTCCCATTTTGTGAAGTCAGACCGGTCAATAGTGTATAAAAAAGTCGTTGCTGTTTTGTTGACAATACCGCCGGAGATGATGCCATACAAAGTATTGCTGTCTTTTGCAAGTATCCGGCTCAGCGACTCCCACTTTGAAACAAAAGGATCGCGCCATCCAGTCACCTCAACGTCCGGAGGTGCACTAGGAATGATGGGGTTGCTCGGATGCTTCGTCCAGGTTTGGCCATTGTCGGTTGATATCGCGATGCTGAGCGACTCGCAACCGCGTTTATATGGCAGGGTGTGGTGTATCGGCAAACTATTAACAGACGTGTAGACGTACGTGAGTGGGGAAGCGTCGCTAGCGTGAAAACACCCGGTGAACACGCCCAGATGATCATATGGTTTGTCTGGGGACAGAGAAGGCGACGGGTCCAAATCCCACGAGACAAAGTCTGGCGAAGTTGCATGGCCCCAAGAGATATCTCCCCAATCGTTGTCGCGTGGATTCCATTGGAAGGAGACATGGTAGAGTCCAGTGGTCGGATCGAATCCAGGACCGCAGGGATCATTCATCCACCCACTAAGAGGCTGTAAATGGAACGAAGGTCGCCACCTTTCAAAAGAAGCGGTGGGTGGATCTTGGCCCAATACATCTCTCACACAACTCGGTGGTGCCGGTGAAAGACTTTCCGGGGTTGCAGGAAGTCGAGAATCGATATCCATAGTGGACCTTGGAGGATTATTGAGAGATGCCATCAGGCAACTTTGAGGATTGGAACAGCCAGTTTCCAGTCCGTTACCTTTTTAGCACCGATTCGCTAAATGAATTGGGCTTGACTCTCATATGGTCTGCGTGGTCTTGTCCTCGGCATCATCCCGTCTCCACTTTTCGGGGTGCTCTCGGAGAAATCCTAAATAGGACTAGGGGTTTGGTGGCGAATCTGCTAGCGAGTCGGGGCTGACTCGGGCACACGACCATGAGGGTGGGGTTCAATCGCTGGCCTGTTCGGTCGAGGAATGGGACGCATGTGCCCTAGAGATTTGAGTTGAAGGAAGGGTTCATTGCAAACTCGGAACGGTACTAAGCTCGGTCAAGAACCGTGTTGCATATGGGTGCTGGCCATTTCGAAACTCGTGCAGGATACGCCCAAGGCCTTGAATGATCTCTTGCACAGTGAGCTGCTGTCCCGAGTAGTGACTAGAATGCAACAAAGAACAATCTAGCCTCGATCGATCCAAGGGTGCATCGATTATCGAAAGGCCACAGTCGGGCAATTGGCGCAAGGTGGTAAGTGCACCGCTAGATATGTCAAATATCTTCTCGGCCTGGCGATGCGTGAGCAGTAGCCCGGCTATTCCAAAGACTTGCTAAGACTTACCAAACCAAGACCGTGAACCTCCATTGCACGCATATCCAACGATTGTGCCCGCAGCAGGGCCGCTTCGGCAACGTAGATCGGAAAATCTGAAGACAGCTCAAGATGCTCAGATCGGTTGAGGACAAGGTTGTGCGTCCAGCACAGGTTCCAGAGTCGATTCGTGAGCCACAGTTGCGTCATTGAGATATCCGCCTGCTGAGACTCTCCCAGCTCCGGGAGGGAGAGAGGCACGATGCTTGGCGCAATGGAGAGAGTGCCGGAGAACGAAGACTCGCGTGTCACTCTAAGCGCACGGAAAGCCTTAATGGCCAGTCGTCGGTCGAAGCTACTGCATTGCCCGTCACTCATGGCACAGTGTCCGTTCCAGCAGCCTACGATATTCTCGTCAATAGCATCGAAAGACTCCATTAAATAGAGCAGACCCGTCAGTGCCATAACGTCGGCCTTTTCTTCGGAAATAAGGCCTACAACGCTGGCTTCTCCGGAATCTGAGCCGAAATCCTGCATCATCTTGGCGAACATACTGGGGCGGCCTCGGAAGCCGATTGGGTGTCGTTGTTGGAGTGCGTATGCTCTACATTCCGTGTATTTTAGTGACAGCTCTCTCCTGCGAAGGTATGGACCTACCTCTCGGTCACGGACAGCACCAAATAGGTCCTAATCCACTGCTCCCGATCTCTGATAGCAAGCTGTTCGTAGGCAGTTAGATCCTGCATGCCCAGCGAGCAGGCTAGGTCGACTGCCTCGCGAAGCTTATGCCAGGCGGCTTTGTGCCGGTTGTTACCAAAGAGATAGGCAAACAAGAAGAAGCTGGTGAGCACGCTAGGGATGCATGGATTTTCTCCAAAGTCGGCGGTGACGCGCATCTTGACCGCCTCTTCCATCATGATTCTGGCCTGGACAGTCCTGGAGGGAAGCGAGGCGTGCTCTTCGATCTGCACGGGCTGTGTCATGGCGAATGCGCATAGAGAAAGCAGCATCGACCCGTACTGTTTATCTGTTTTGTGTTTTCGGAGCAGCATGTCATGATAAAGGGTCGCTCGGTCAAGAATCGGGAGCGTCGGGTGTAGCCGCTTAAAGAAGACATCGATCCACGGCAGCAGGCTTTCTTCGTTGATCATGGCTGGCCATACATCCCTGCCGGGTGCCACCTGGAACGACTCCGGCAGAGAGGCGAATGCGTCGCCACTTGTGGGGGAATCGATGGGGAAGCTAGGGATCTGGATGTTCTCAAAGTCGCTTGCAGCAAAGGAGTCCATCATCGAGGGGCTCCACAGACCCCCTGACCCATCCAATGTGACATCCCAAGAGCCCGAAGCACCCAGTGGGAGGTAATCCCCATTGGGTGTGACAAGTTGAGGCGCTGTTTGGATGAGCAGATCTATGCCGGCGGGTGTTGATTCCGTAAATTGATTGTCTTGGTCACTTTGCTGGGTGTCTGCAGCATCAGGAGACTCATCCTCTAGCCCTGGAGGAGTGGTCGCATCCTGGTGTTGTCTTATTTCGGCAATGCGTTTTCCTGCCGGCCCGCGTTTCCTCCGCATCTTGTCGTAGGTGCATGTAAATCCCTTCTCGGTGCATACAGCGCATGGTTTATTCGTGTCGCACTTCCATTAGTTAGTTAGCAATGTACATCTTACCACGACCTGATTACAACGGTGGCTCGAGCATGGATGTTGCGCACCCTGACCTTGCGCAGCCGGCATTGGTCGCACGCGCCTGCCTTCGGCGGTAACGTCACCGCGCGATAAACGCCAGTCGACGCTGCTTCCATGACTGTGAACATGGCTGGAAGTTTGGCCGACGGGAAATCTAGATGCATTAAAACCCAATCACCGGAGGCTTGATACCTTCCTCCGGCCTTGCCATGGCTCTCTTGCTGGTGGTTTTCTTGCGTTCGCTGAGATCAGCGCGCTTGAGTTTTTAGCCCACGTGCATCAACATCCGACAAAAACCGAGGGCGTAAATCAGTGGTGGAAGGGGGATTGGCCCAAAGCGGGGTAATCCTTCCATGTTCGGTTACGGCCCGCACCACTGGAACTTGCCTGAAAAAAGCCGGGTCGCTCCCTGGAACCTTATCACCTTGTCCTTAAGCCCTAGTCTCTGACATTTGGCCCATGTACGTAGCACCGACTAAATTGAGTACAAGAGAAATATCTGAAAGATAATACTAACTGAAGTATTAATTTGTACAGGTATTACCATCTCCTCCTACATTTTGGCCTATGCTGCACAGCAATAGACGCAGAACTGCGTTTCACTTGAGGTACAAAGTCAACTAGTTGCTGAACAATACACGTTAACCTTTCCGGGGCGCGTCCTAGCCTTAAAGGCCACGTGTAGCCCCAGCGTTAAGGAGCTGCTGAAAGATCGCCTGGTTTCCTTAATGAGCAGCGGCTTGTAACGCGTTTCCGCACTCACCGCCTTGAGTGTTGACATCGGCCCCAGCCTCAAGGAGCTGCTGAACGATCGCCTGGTTTCC